>JAHWFP010146746.1:51948-66077 GCA_023313725.1 Lithobius niger
GGGGGGGAGTTTACAGTAGCAAATATTTCTCGGACCTTGTTTTCGGTTGTTTCCCTTCTTGCCCAAGATCACTGGGTCAACCCAGGTCCAGCCTTGTCAATCCAGATCCGACTGCGTTAGCAGGTAAATCCAGGTCTGGCCTGGTCACTGGGTCGAGCCATGGTGGTCACCGGGTCAGCCTATATTTTTGTGTCACTGGGTCAAAAATAAAAGTGACCCTGTCCAACTCAGGTTGGGTTAAGCATGGGGAGACCCGGACTCACATCCAGGCGGGAGATATGGCACCATCTGGTGTACAGGGCCCAGTGGCTAGCCGGCAGCCAGTGAACCTGATTTGGGGTTTTTGCCCCCAGATCTAGAGGTATTTGATCGCTGCTGTGAGTGAAAAAAGGGGAGGGAAAATATATTGGGGAGAGGGGGAAACTGATGTGAAAAAAATGGCGTAATTCTAGGGTGGCGGAATTTATTCTTTTTACTTGTTACCCATTTATGATTCATTAGTCATTACTCTTAAGCTAAGAAATTCTTACTAAATGAACGTCTTACTAAATGCATGTTTTACTATATGTAGGCGTTGCAAGTTGCAAAAAAAACTTATTGTTTGGCACTTGTTAAACAAATTGTATTGTGGCGACTTTTTTTAAGTAACGAACTGTACGTTTTGTTTCTTTAGCACTACACAAAGGAGAATTAGTAGCTGCTGTCTAGGGCTGGTACTTTCCGGTTTTTTAGTTATCCGTTTAACCGTTTTTTTTCCGGTCGGTTACACAAAAACCGTTTTTACGTTTTCAGCAAAAAAAAAAAAACAGCCAAAAAAATTTCACACCTGCATAATATATTATTAAAAAACAAGCTGAAAAAAAATATGATTTAGGCCTTGGTAAGACAAGCACAATTATTGACTACATGTTGCATTTTGGGATTTAAACTAGAAGAAAGTTGAAGTTGATAAATTTAAGCGTTTACTTTATCAAGAATTTTGACTTTATGTAGCTTTAAAATTTCTACAAGATGGCTTAGGCCTATTTACGACAACGTAAGCCAAAAACAAAACAAAATTTAACACAACGTTTTTGTTATTAATGTTCCATTCATTTCAAATTATGAGCCAGAAAAATTAGCATGTTTGCGTTTTCGGGTAGCTACACATTTCGTTTACGTGTTATGACGCCGCTTCCCTACCGCTCGCGCTAGGTATAGGCGAGTCCACTTCTCCACGACGCGGGGAGGGCAGATGCTGGCCAGCTTGTATTTAACTGCCTCGTGTAAGCGCTGACGATCAGCAGTTTGTTTCAAAGAAAGTAAGCAGCTTCGATGAGACAACAAGCCCACGCGTATTATTTGTAAATAAGCTGCTCCTACCCACCCCGGTTTTCTACTTTCACTGATTTTGAGTGTTTGGATTAATAGGCCTAAATCATGCCACTTGGCTATTTTTGGCTAGTTTTGAATGGTTCCCGCATCAAACGTTTTTCGGATATGGGTTTTATAATGCGTGTAACCGAACGTGGAACGGTTTCCGGTTAACCGTGTAACCGATCCCAGCCCTACTGCTGTCATAGTGATTTTTTTTTTATCTGATAACCCGATTTGTGATTTCTAGTTACCGTGAAAATATACGTTACCTATTTTAAAGAATTCTCCTTCTCGTACTGCTGTTTGATCTAGAGAATTAAATTCGACGATATCTTTCTGTGTCGCTACCCTCTGCACAATCTACTACGCAGCCTCCTTTGTATGTAAACTCGATCGGAGCGGTTGGCTCATCTTTTCTTCTCTAGCGCCCAACCTGTTCGGTTGCCGTTTGATCGCTCCACTTTGCTCGGATTGTGATGCCCCGAACCAAAGAACGCCGAAGGATCCATCGGTCCGCCGCGCGCGCTCCACTTCACCTGCTCCTATGGATCCTCCTGCCGCAGCTAATGTGGAGGTCCTTGAATTGACTGCGGATCAGGATTCCTTGGAACCATCGGTTCCCCTGTTGAATCCATTCCTTTCCGAGCCTTCGCTTCCGCCTCCACCCATTGTACGGCCACCCCCACTATCCCCTGCAGCCAGCCTGCGCCTTGTCGGGATCTACGCTCCCTCAGCGAAGAACTCTTCCAAGCCAAGGAACCTTATGCACGCCTCAATATGCAAGTAAAGACCCGCAAGGCAGCGGCCAAGGCGGCAGCTTCCTCTTCCCATCCTATGGAACCGCTCCACCTCTTCTCACGTTCCTTACAACCGTCTGCTGCCGCGCGATCCGAACCTAGCCGTTCTGACGAGTCTCTGACTGGTTCTCTTGTTCACGCTCAAATGGATGCTTGATCATGACTCCTATGACTCCTGTGATCCGCCTTGTAAGGAATACCCTGATCCTCCATTTCATGTTGACCCGGACCCCTCCGAGATACCCCTTCCGGACCTACTCAAGACTGGAAGGTATTATTCCGGACTGCTTCTTATATAAACCTAACCCTGTCTCCGACACGTCTAGTAAGAACCGTCGCTTAGCAACATGGTTTGGGTTTGGTCTTTGGGATCAGCTCCTATATCAACCGCCTCCCCCACCCCCTTCTAGGCCAATCCACCACACTTCTTACCTCGCTCCTACGCACGGGTGGGATTCTTCTTGGCAACGGTTCGCCTCTTGAATGGATAAAGATCCGCCTTCTCCGCGACCGAGCCGTAAAAACTCCTTCTCCAACTTATTGGGGAAGGAACGGCCAACCCACGTAACTTTGACACTTACTCCCAGTCGGAATTCTTGACTGCGGATGCTAAAATGGATTTTGGATCAGCACTATTCCTGCCTTGACGAGCCTCTGTCCCCGTATATGATGTACTCCGTGATAATGACCGCCTGCTCCGCCTAGGCCTACGAACCGCGTCTCAGGAAGACGTACTGAATACAGCGGCTAATGTGTTGTGTGAACGCTTGTACATGGACCCTCATCGAGAAGACACTGGCCAGCTTGCCTTTCTTATCAACCAGGTTTTTCGCGAAGGATGTTACGCAACGTATCATGCCTTGAATTGGTTTACTAGGGCACTATTCAACTCGACCGTGGTCCTCAGGGAAATCGCCCTTAACACTGCTGCGAACCTCCACGATTCCACTCGACACATTCTTCGGAATCAAACGATTCATGAATCCTAGTCTCTTTCGGAACTTGATCCCCAAACTTGCCGCAAGCCTAGAGTCTCGTTTCCGCCAGCTACATTCCGCTTCACAATCCTGCCCTGATCCGCCCAAGGAGGGAGGTGCTGCGTCCAAGCCACCTGCTTCCTCTTCATCCTCGTTACCTCGTCCTGTGTCACCGTTTCTTTCAAAGAACCAGGGCCGCGGCCGGGGACGATCCTCCAGCCGTCTTTCCACCCCAGATAAGCGCAGACATCGCTCATCCCCGTTCCCACGATCACGTGGACGTTCCAATTACTGACATTCCCGCACCCCCACAAGCTGTGAGAGGCCGTCTTCGACTTGATGCCTAAGCTTGGCGCTCAGTCACCTCCGATCCAGTTATCTTATCCATAGTTCAAAACGGATTTCTACCAAAGTTTCTTCATTTCCCTCCCCTACAATACTCACCATGGGAACTGCTCATGAAGATAAAGTTCGATCAGGCAAAGTTGCTGTTCAGGTTAACTTGGTTGCAAAACTTGATTGAAAAACTTGTTTGCAAAAAGAAAAGAAAACCCCTAAAAGACAACATTTTTGCATCATGCTACATAAAAATCTTAAATTTGGTTTTGCTTCAACTGGTCGGATGCAGACCTATATGGTTGTCAAACATTCGCGTTTCTGAAGCATGGAGGTGCACGAATTGAACGAGCAAACCGAGAGATTTCCACGTAAACTAATCCTTTTTAATGCGGTTTTCACTTTGCTCTCTGTCTTTCATCTAATGCTATTTTATCCTTCGTAGGGTCCTTTCTTTCCGACTTTTATTACACTGTGCTTGTTTGTGTGCATAATAAATAGGCATAAAATTTCTTTTGTTATACAGTATGTATTATTTATCATACTGTATGTCGAATTGTAGGCCTACTTCCATTGCTGTAACTAGGTAACACTTAATTGTTAACTATTGAACTAAGCACCTACACGATGAGAGTAGTGCCAATTAAAAGATAATTAAATTACACTTCGAATAGTCCCATTGTCATTGCTATAACTTAAAATATTTTTTACCCTTAAATATGCGACGAACTGCTGTAAAAACTGTTCGTAGCATCAATGTTCGATACGGCGAAACTAATAAGAAAGAAATCAACTAAACATTATGAAGCGTGGGTCGACACTAATACAGTGAGTGAGGCGACGATTTGGCTAGTAACAGTAAAGTAGGCGTAAGGAATCGTGAGATGGATACGCCTTGTTTCCATTTTTAGCAGCAGCTATATAGATTGTGTGGCATGCGCCCTGCTAGCAGGGAGCTGTAGTCACATGACCAGATCAAGCCACAGGATAGAGACATTTCTGTCTTGCGTAATCACTCGCACGATTCCGCGGATGGCGAGTGCCTAGTTTTAACTCCGGTTTCGAATTTAGAATTGTCTATATACCATCCACCCTGTTCACCAGAAATGAAACCGTTTCCGAATTGCAACTGGGTGTGAAATTTACACAAGTAAAAATTACACAGTACGGCTGGCCAGTTTTAATTTATGGCGGCAGCTGGTTAATGGCTAGTAAAATGAGGCCAATATGCGGCCGACTTATTTCTGGAAGCGGCTTTGGCTGTCGGCGGCAGTTGAGGGATCTAGCTTAAGTTCCTGTCTGAAGTCTGTAAAGACGATATCAATTAAAGGAAAATTTACCATAAAATGGAATCCCTTTAAAGGTTTTGATTCTGGTTTTAAATTGAAGTAAATACAATTTACTATGGCATATGGCTAATTGGACTATTCCAACCTGGACCTAAGAAGGGAGTAAAATAACTTTGTCTAGTAGATTTTGAGTTGCCACATCGGCTTAGTACCAGAAAAATGTTTTCCCCTCTCCTAATTTTTTTCTTGTTTGCCTTTTG
This sequence comes from Lithobius niger, assembly GCA_023313725.1. Lineage (NCBI taxonomy): Eukaryota > Metazoa > Arthropoda > Chilopoda > Lithobiomorpha > Lithobiidae > Lithobius > Lithobius niger. The sequence continues at coordinate 56,964 of JAHWFP010146746.1, forward strand.
TGTGTTATTTAGCCTATCAACCAGAGCTCCACTGAGATTTTACCTTTCCCTGTACCCGAGGTTCACTCCACATTTACACCATACGGTCCACACAGCTTTTTCCTCTCGAGACACATGCAGGCCAGATTAGAGGTAAGAAAAGGGAGCGCCTGCCTACATTATTTGTAGACTACTAGAAAAACTTCATTTTAAAGTTATTTGTATTGGCATGGCAACCCAATTGACATGTCAGGAGAAAATAATAGAATCTTACTTTTCTCATGCAATGGGTGTAACTCTCTGCGCACAATGAGGCAGATGTCCTACCATTAGAGTTGAAGTCGGAAGGTGAGACAATCTTGCAGGCACCTTATCGTATGTGCATTAATTGACACCATTACAAGATAAGAGAACAGGTTCTACTTGCTGGCATGAATTCTCACGTTGAGCTAATCAACTTAGTGGCTACCACAATTGAACTGAATTCATGCTGATCCTTTTGCTTGGTCAAATATTAATTTGGATGATGCCCACTCTGTTCATCATGCCCACATGGTGAACTGGATTCTGTCAGCAGTGGCAAACTAATGTTGTATCGATTGATCCCATCCTTGCTTCCGTCCTGGAATTTCCTCTTGTGATGGCTACACAGGTAAACTACAGCCTGTTGCACAGGGACTGACGTTTGGCGATCGATTCTGAATTTCACGAGAAGTTGTCGGTAGCAACATCGTTCCAAGCGCTTGGTTCATCAGCAGCATCCGTTTTGTTTTGACTCGTTCCCATGCAGAGGTAGCCCCAATGCAGGAGTGGAAAACAGTTTCGAGGATCTTTTGGTAATGGCAGAGATTTGCCTACCTGCACCCTTGAGCGCCTGCCGGAGAATTACCCCAGCTATCCTCATCACTTGTTTCCCACCGACAAATGTTGAAGCATTCAATACTGTCATTCACAAGAATAGTTTAAGGTTCCACTTTGAGAGTTTTGCAGAATCATTTTCCATTTTGCTGTTTTCATTCTCACAAATTTGTAAAAAAAAAAAAAATTGAATTAGAAAAGAAACCTTAGATCTTCTATTTTTGAAATTTAGCATTCCTAATATTAGGCATATAATTGAGTTCTGAATCAGAATTACTTGGCTGTGCGAAAGGTGTTATAATACATTAGTTTAGACTGAAGCAAATACTGCAAGTGAACGTCAAAGCTTGCAAACGAATCCAACAATGAAGCATGCATTGTTTATGTATTGTTCTGGGCCGCTAGCCCTATAGACCTTGCTTCCTTACCAGCAACCAGTCTGTGACAAGCTTTTACAAAAATAAAAAGTCTGCAGGGGAGGGAGGTGTCTGTGGTCTGCAGGTAGGGGGTGAAGGTGGAATTTTGCATTGTACAATATTTTCACTACGGCCTATTTGGGTTCATTAATTTAACAAGTTTCTTGCAGGAACTTTTCTTCAAGACCCTTTGTCTGTTGATTTTTGCTAAACAACTTGAGAACGACCCAACCTATCGTCTTGAAAATAGCTCCATTCAAAAGTTCTTGAAAAAACTGTTCAAATTGTGTATTTGAATGTCAAAATCGGTCAATTTTGGCGAAATTATCGCAAAACTATCACGAATGAAAAAATGCAGGATAAATCGTACTGCAACACAGCCAGGCATACTGCGACGTAGTGTCACCTGTAGCTCCAATTCTGCCGCAGGGTACCCCATATCGAAAATATTTATGTTAGGCGTTTCATCTTTGAACTCTTGAATTTCATGCATTTCCCTTGTCATGAAATTTGAACCTAGTCAGAACAAAATTACGAACATCGTCCCGCCCTAACGGACAAATGCACAGAGATACTAAAAATCTAAATTCCGTCCAGTATTCTACCTAGCACGTCCAGTAACTCGTTGTGGTGGAAGCGAGAATCTTTCGAACAGGTTAAATTATAATTTAATCGCCTACGCTACACTAGTTTTACTTCCATTCAAAAATACTTACCGTTGCTCTCGGCTAATTTTCGTTTTAAATAACGCCGCCTCATCAGTTTCTATTGCTACGAATTATACATTACCTGTAAATTTAGCATTTTTATTCTCAAATGCTTTTGCTTTCCAGAGATTTAAACCAATCACCAGCCAGTTCGCTAACTCCGATGTGCGCATGCGCACTCCCCTCCATAATAATGTAAAAGCGCTCAAGGCGTTCAATTGCCAGCTTTTATTCTCTGGAGGCTGCTCCGTTCGGACATGCTCTTTTCTTCTCCCTCATATATTGTTTGATTGCAAAAGCAAAAGTCCTACACATCTTTCATCAATGGGTAAAAGAACACGGCTCCATGCCGCTTAGGAAGATCCCATATCCATCGGCTGGCCCTAGCTCACGTGCTTCTCTTGGCATTGTGCTCTCGCATTCATCGTCCTACTATCGTTGAGATCTGCCTTGACGATCTGCCTCTCAAGTTCCTAAGGATGATTGAGGCATTTTACTTTTGAATTTGCCTGCCGTCCCTCCTCATGTTTCTCCCGGAGTAGTCTACTCACTGCCCCCGTCCAGATTCTTGTCTTCAGACCTTGACTGCACTGCCTCCAAGACACCTGCGACCCTTTATGGCTGGTTCTTCCTGTGGTCTTACTTCAACATCCAAAAATATACTTTTATTGGTCTTCGTGATGATTTTCTGTTCTTTCAAGCCAATTAGTCCTAAGAGCAGCTTCTTCCGCAAACGAGAATTTGGAACCTACCCACAACTACGGCATTTCACTACCTTGGCTCAACAATCTGTCTCGTCAATTGCCCACGCAGCGTTCTTGCGCCAGGAAATTACTGCTACGCAAGCTAAATACTCTAAGTTGAAGTTGGAACTTAAATCCAACTGCGCAAAGAAGCCTAAATCTTCCAAGCCAAGTAAACCTCATTCCCCTGTAAAGATTGTGTCTCTAGACCACAGTCAGCTCCTGCTGTAGAACTGTCACCTCGGCTTTGGCATCTTCACCTGGCACTTTGCCGACGTCATACAGTCTGTTGTCCAAAGCAGAAATCAACAAGCTCTTTGAACGAGCTCATAATAACCGGAAACCTGCTTTGTCTTGTCCTGACCATGACAAGCCTCCAAATTCTACGGATGACTGGTTTGTAGCCGCCACTCCTCAAGCTCAAAACGGCTTTAATTAGATTCTGAGATGGGTCGACTGACTTCACCCTTTCCACCCCAAAACGAAAGCACTCTTCTTCCAAGAATTACATCATACTGGAGGATGAGGTGTCACTTTCCAGCCCTACCGGAAAGAAATGGCTGCTGATAGCGGTATCCCATAATTCTCGGGACACCCCAACGAACAGTTAAATGCCATTGCCAAAAACGAGTTCACCAGACTCTTTAGAAATTCGAATAGCCGACATCTTGGTAAGGCACATCTCCAGAGAGCAAAAGAACTATTCTTAGCGCTGAGCTGCCCTGCAGATCTCTTGAACCGACCGATGAAGAAGGTGAGGAGAGAGGGGGAGCCATAAGGTTACCGTGGGAAATATAAGAGGTGATAAGAGTGACACACCACGAGAGGGCGTGACTGATGGAATCCGAGACATTGTGAGGATGATGGGCCTTGGTTCTTACTTGAAAAACATGAAAGGTTCAAAAATCAAGTTTGATATGGAGAAAAACTGATGCCCCACCAGCTTAGAGAGGCACAGAAAAAGTCCGGGATGAAGTGACTATGGGAAAGGTAGTGCATAAGAGAGAATGAGTGTACTGTGTTCCATGCAAGGGCTGCAGTGCCATGTACATAGAGACTCGGAAAGGTGTGAGAACGAGGCTGAGTCAGCATTTGGGAAACACCAGGAACAGAAAGGAAGACGATGGAATTGCAGCCCATTGCATGAGCACAGAGCATGAGATTGACTGGGGAAACACGAAGACACTGGTGTGCTAGTATAATGCAAGAGACAATCACCTTCGGGGTCTAGAATCGATTGCAATACAGCATTATTCGGCACACAATGCCCCCCTTATGAATCTTCAAGGCCTAGTCAATCCTAATGTGTTGCACCTAGTAAACCTTGAACTCGACGCTTTGTTGCTGAGGGAGTGGAAGATCGACGACAATGTGGGAGATCGGCCCAGTAAATAATGGAGACCTTGCTCGCGTGCTTCTTCAAACTTGAAAGCAGACGAGGTAAACAAAAAAGATGTAGCCAGAGTTCAGAAAAACCACCCTTATTGTACCTGATGAAGATAAGAGTTCAGTTATTGAAAATTGGTAGATACGTGAGTGTCTCCAGTTTTGAAAGTGTGCTTTTTAAAAAAAAAAAGTTTTTAAAATCCTAAGAAAGTAAAAATAAAGCCCTTCGTCCTCAGAAAAAATTCTACGTTTAGGCCTTAGAGCCAGTTCTCAAGCAGAAGTCCTTCACACCGCAGCCACTGCCCTTTGTGAAAACTCTCCACTGAGACGAACCCTTCTGAAGCAAAACGTTTGGTGGTTCTAATCAATGAAGTCTTCAAGAAAGCTTGCTTGCATCCTTCCATTCGATGAATTGGTTAACGAATGCCTTTGTCAATTCCACACTCTTACTTCGTGACTTGGTGCTTCAATCGGCACCAAATCTCAACGATTCGACAAAACACGAGCTTCGCAACCAACCAATCCACGAGATAGAAACCTTGTACAGAGGATTGGTGCTCAAATTAGGTCCTATCTTGATATGGCTAAGAAATCCAAAGAAGAAAAGCCAAGCCTCAATCTCAGCGATTTGACAAGAAGCCATACAAATACTACTCAAAGCAAAACTACAATAATGACACTAGCCAAAAAATGAAAACCAACCCTCACGAGACAGACAATACTCAAACCGATACTACAATCAGCAGTTCTTTCGTGGGCAGCCAGAGGTAGAGGTGGCAGCAAGAATCGAAACTGCATCCCTGAACAAAGAAAATGTTACTCGTCCCAGGCTTCAGTGACAAATCTAAACCAAGACAATGGACTTCCGAAAGGACTTTTTTTTTGCTCGTGATGCTCTTTTTTTGGCACTCATTTTTGCTTGCCACTGTCTCTTTTACCCTTTTATGCCCCTATCTAACCTTTTCCTGGCTTTCTTCTTGCCCTTTTTGCGTCGTTAGACCCTTCCTTTCACTGCAGCACGAGCATTTATAAGATAGAAAAATTCCAAGATAGGGCGCACCACTAGTCGCTAGAGACATCACGTTCCCTTTTGAGGAACAGTTACAAACCCCCTTGAATTCTATCAACCAGCAACCTTGTCATCAAAAGATCTTTCTCAAGCAAACCGGCAGTGATATCTCTACCCTTTGCAGTTCCACCGTCAGAAAATCTTACAAACAAAATTAAGGAAAGGTGCAGTCGTAGAATGCAAAGACCCTTTTTACCCAAGATGGACCCTTTGCTAGCAGACGACATCAAAGAAAAAATAACACACCACCACAAATTTGAAACACTGTTCCTTGAATTTTCGGTGGAAAATTGATTGTGGAAGAAAAAAAAGATGTTATAAACTTTCCTACAAACTTCGTCCACCTTCTTCAGAAGGTAATACAAAAACTTAAAGATTACATAAAGTCAGTCAGTCAGAATTCGAAACTGCCGCTGCAATGTCTCGCCCACTGATCTCTATACTCCGTTTAAGTATCGATTAGCAAATTCCGAGCCAAGAACGTAGCACTGATGAACATTTGCACCCCTGCCTATCCATACATCACTAGGTTGGTCCGGTCCGACGTATCTGACGAACTCAATCGACTGTGGCAATCGATACTTAAACGGAGTATAGAGATCAGTGGGCGTGACGTTGCAGCGGCAGTTTCGAATATTTACCTTCTGAAGAAGGTGGACGAAGTTTGTAGAAGAGTTTATAACATCTTTTTTCTTCCACAATAAATTTTCCATCGAAAATTCAAGGATCAGTGTTTCAAATTTGTGGAGTTGTTATTTTTTCTTGTGATGTAGACCCTTTGCGCCTTGGCTTTTACAGTTCTAAGACCAAAACAATTCAGGAAAAAGACTGATCTATTTAACATGAAACCATTAAATCAAAAAATGAAAAACAATTATTTCAAAATGGAAACGCTGGACTCCATCCGTCAATCTGTCAAACAAAATGGACAGTCTCCATAGACCTCTAATACGTACATGCTCCTCTCCCAACTTCAGTACCTCCTCATCTTCTGGTTCATCTTCAATGCGAAACTTTTCGAATTTCAGACTCTGCCATTCTGCCTCAATGCAGCTACAAGAGTATTCCCCTCGGTTCTAAAACCTGTATTGTTCATCAGCACCAACAACAACTTCAATGACACACCTACCTGGACGACCATGTTCTGCCCAAACGAAACCTAGACTGCACCTTAGATCTTGTTCACCAGTTGATCGGCCTTAAATGCCCTCAATCACTTCCAAAGCATAATCTCAACAAAGGTCATATAGTCCAAATAGACAACACGAAGACTGTCAGGTTTCTCCGGAAAGGAAGAGGAATAAAATCCAGAAACCTTCACAAAGTCACATCCAACATTTTTCAAGACTTGCATCCGGCTAGGAATAACCATTATTTCTCTCTACATTCCAGGGAATCTGAACGTAATTGCGGATTCTCTTTCCAGACGTCACAGACCAACCAAGGGAGAGTGGAAACTCAACAAATCAATCTGCAAATCTTTTTTCACGATTAGGGGAATGCCGATGATAAACCTGTTTGCCACGAGGCACAATGCCTGACTTCCCCCATTTCATCAGCCCAGTCCCGGATGACCAAGTATGGACAGTATATGCCATGTCAGCAACATGGAAGAATCTGTTCAGCTACTTATTTCCACCATTCATACTCCTTCCACAAATCTTACTGAAAATCGAATCAACACCAGGCATGTTCATTCTCATAGCCCCAAACTGGACATTGGCAGCCTGGTTCCCTCTGCTCCTACAACTTCTGATAGACAACCCCATGAACTTACCAGAAAACGCAGAACTATTGTCACAGAAGAAAGGAAGTCTCCTCCATCCAAACGTCAGCACCTTGAAACTACACGGGGCGCTACTACCATCAGACTTCACAACTTGGCAAGCCAACAGAATTTATGACAATCACCGGGAAGAAATGGTGTCATTGGTGTCACTTGCAGAAAACCACTCCAATCAACCCCACTTTACCAAACCTACTGAGCTACTTGGTGGACCTTTTTGACTCCGGTTAAAAGGATCTACCATCTTAGTTCACCGCTCCACCTTAAACTCTGTCTTTAAAGTTGCAGGGAAATAAATTCTACTGGAACAGTTGTATCTCAACTCTGATAAAATCATTCGAAATTGAAAGACCCGCAACAAGAAGACTTTTCCTTTCTCTATTTTTAAACGCTCTCATGAAAGAACCATACGAACCAATGTTAAACTACAACCGCCACCTGTTAACAAGGGAGACCATGTTCTTAATAACTCTGGTCTCAAGCTTACGATGCAGCAAAGTACAAGCACTTACTCTTTGAAGATTACAAGGCAGTGAACGAGAGTTCACTCCAAGAGCCTCGTTTAGAACTAAAACCTAAAGGCCCAATGAACCTACAAAGCTGATGAGTGATAATCATCCAAGCTCTATCCTCAATCTCGGGTGACGATTCCAAAAAATTTCACTGCCCTATCCAAGCTTTCAGACTCTCTTTGGAAAGTACTAAGAGCAATGAGATTAGGAAAGGCACAAACAAACTCTTTTTAACCTTAAAAAAAACTTGGGTGAAACTTCAGCCACAATGATAGCTAAATGGATCAAGTCTGTAATTGTGGACTCCTATGAAACATCTAACAGATTGCCATGACACTAGCATCAGTATCACAGCACGTGAGCTAAGACCCATCTCGGCCTGCTGGGCCTACCTTAGCGGCATCCCCATTGCTGAAATTCTACAAGCCGCATCATGGAGGAACGCATCAGTCTTCATGTCACACTACTTCAGGGACATGACTACTCGCGCAGCCGGACTTCACAAGCTGGGACCAATCATCACTGCCAGAAGTGTTCTCCAAACCCTGAAGCACAATGGTGCGGCAGGTTTTAGGCAGTACGGCGATGCCCGAGAAACAATTTTCTTTTTTTTAAACGGCCTAGCTTAAAAGAAAAGGGCATTTTGTTTTCTGTCCGTTGCTGTACTTGGTTGTATTACAGCTTGGTTTTACACCACAACAAGCCCATCCATCTCCAGAAGACATCCGGTAAAAATAAAACTCTTGTGAGCCATTTAGTACGATATTTACGAAATGGAAAGTATGCTGCAGTCGTAATACTGAAAATCCAGTAAGACATCATTAACTCGAAAAAGACGGGTTTTACAGGGTAAGCGTCGTTTGAGTTAGGCAAAATACAATACACGCTGTTGGCCTTTAGGAGTTCCGAGTACATCTTGGTACCCAGGATTTGCTTATTGCCTGTCGGTGTAATGCGTCCTACTCTATCATCAGAGAAAATGGCAAAAATAATTTTTACGTTACAAAAGCAGCAAAAGTGCATGATGTCGAGAAATGAAATTATCCTCTAGATTATGAGTTAACCGATGTTGAGACATCGAGGTTAATTTTGTTTGTTCCCAACCAAATAACACAAAATTGTTTAACTTGACAGACAATTCTACTTAACAGAGTTTGAGTTAACAAGGCTTTACTGTATAATATGCCTGTTTTTGGTCACCCTTCAGACAATAAGAATTTACATAAAGTAGAGGCCTATATCGCATAATTGGAAAATTCGAGTCCATGTTTACGTTTTGTACGCTTAGATTTCAAAGTGAAGGATATTTACTGTTCCAATATCCTTGCAAATTTTCGACAGTCCGGTTTATCTGGTGTTAGAGGGGCTCAGAACGACTGTCGTCATCAGGCTACCACATCACTGCTTACTTCGTTTGAATGCAACGCGAGGCCATAGCCTCCATAACTTGCAGGCCAGTACACCACTTCTCCCGCAGCAACGTATTAAACTCCTCTCAGCAAGAACTGAATGTTTGGGTTTAAAAATTTGCAATTTGAAAATTGGTGGTTGTGGCAGCGGCAATGTGAGACTGAGTAAAACTCGATCCATAGGAAAGTGGCCTATTACAGTGGCGGAACAAGAGCGGTTCGGGCCTGTCTGCAAGTTAACCATAAAGG
>JAHWFP010146746.1:66177-118517 GCA_023313725.1 Lithobius niger
CCAATAGAAGAATAATTATAGAAATGTGGGGGGAAAATTTTTTTTCAAAAGAGTCAAACCTTAAAATAAAAGTTCTCAATGCATGACACTTTACTTGCATGATAATTGCTCAAAAGTCCGCTCTACAAGCTCTCTGCTCAGCAAGCACATCAGTCATTGCTGCAATGTTCAATTTTGTAGCTTGACGGTTTTCTTGAGGTAGCTTAAGGCTGCTGTGCTCCGTCAATCTTGATGCAGCTAAACTAATTATTGTGCGTATTTTTTTTTTATGTGGTGATTGTTGGCTATTTATTGGCTTAATGGCTTTTTGTGGGGTTGTGGCTTTTTCGTTTAAATTCATCTACAATTCTGCGTTCTGATTATGTACTGTGCAAGGCCCTTGCAGGGTCCCTTGTAAGCCAGGCCCTGTTGGTCCGCCCCTGGCCGATTATGACCGAGCTGGACTACTAGTTTGAGCTATACTGTTTTAGGCTTGGGACAACTAAATTTGTGAAACTGAAGCCCCAGCAAGTGGAGGGATGTTGTAAGGCTGTGCTATATAGTAAGTTCGGTGCAGTTGCATGCAGGTCAGGAAAAGACCCTGTTGGGTCGTTAATATCCAGCATGAAAGGTGTAAGGTATACCAATGAATGCGTGAAACAGGTATATTGAAAGTTAAGTTAAGTTGTCTGGTTGATAATATGACTGTTCAGGGATCGAAACAATCAGGAGCAAAGTGCAGTTTGGACTATCACCAATTTGCACGTCAAACTCACATGCTGTAGTGCAAATATTGCACTCCATAGCTCAACAAGTGTACAGTTACTGTAAAGTACTATTGACGGATGAGCAATGCTCGACAAACTGCAAAAATGTTGTGCACATATTAAAAATAATTCTTTTATTCCCTGTCAGCACAGCAGAAGTTGAATGGGAATTTTCATGTGCCAAAAGAATTATGGGAGACTGGTGCTGCAAGTTGAGTACGTCCTGCATAGGTGAACTACTTCGAATCAGCTTGAGTGAAACAAATACAGCTGACAAGAGTTCGCACAAGTCTTAAATTCCTTAAAGTCAAAGGACAAAATTTGGCAGTGATCTTTCAAATGCCCCAGCCATTGCCCCGTAATATAAAATAAATTTCAAAATTAACGACGGTTGACTTTGACATTATTTCAAGGATCCATCCTGCCCCACGAACACAAAACACTAACATGGAAAAACACCTAATTAAACCATGTGATTTACGTGACCTTCAAAGAAAAGAATCAATTTTGCTAGCTTAATTTATTAAAATCGCATAGACTAATACAATTATGATTTTATGATGCGATTTAAAATGTGGCCTTAAATGTCAGTCTGCTGTGTCTTAAAAAGGCTTAAAAAGTCTTAAATTTAGCATTTGTGAAGCCGTGCGAACCCTGAGCTGAATATGTTGCTGACCAGCAATAAGTAGGTGGCACATGCTGGAAAAAAGAATCTGCGAACCAAAGTTGCTCTGTATGGCAAGCGACTTTCAAAAGCTGCATATACGCAAACTGAAGACACTGATAACAATAGGACTGAAAGTAGCAATGGCAAAGAGTCTTTCTGTGAAACTGGCAGTGTTATGTTATTGTCTGGAGACAATGGCTACTAGACCTCAATTAGTAGGTTAATTTACATGATTAAAGGTTAGGCTATAATGTTTTAACATCTGGTTTGGCGTGAAGTGTGGTTTTTTTTTTTAATGGTAGGATGTGCGATAATAAATGTTATAAGGTTTCTTACTATCTGCAAAATACTAACCTTCAGTATGTGCTTAAATCAGCTGATTTGCTAGTTAAAATGCCCGACACAGATTTAAAACTCATCCTTTTAAATGTCAGTTGATTAGTTTAGCTAATCCTCCGCTAGGATCGCACAAGGCGTCTCCTTTATAACACTGTCACGGTGTTTGGTAGATCACTTCACTTCGGGCATCCGTGCTAAACACACGGCTGCTCGGTTTGCTATTGTTTGAATAAAATACGCCAAAACGCCCTTTAAAACGCCAAGATGGCGGACGCATTAAAGTTGAGCGAGTTGCTTACCTCTGGGAAAGTGTTTCCGATTTGTACCTGCAAGAAAACTCCGATCGACTTGCATTCTGCGTGTAGGAATTGCAGGAAATGTAATTTTCAAGAATTAAAGTGCGAAGTTTGTGAACGCAAACTCGCCGTCGGTAAAGAAGATTTTAAAGTGTTGGAGGAAGACGGATTTACGTAAGTTGAGTGAGGGGCGTCGAAGTGGTTCGGTGGCTTCCTATTCTAGTGCGTCGGTGATTAAAACACCTCGATGTTCGTTTACAAGCCCTGATTACTGATGTGAACGCGCCTTTAGTTTTCCTGTCTGATGAGACGATCACTAGTCATTTGGGGAATCCCCCTATTCAGCTGGTTGCGCTAGCCGTTGCCATGGAAACCGAGGTAGTGATTTCTCCGTCGGACTCGTTCCAGTTCGGCGATGACACGCCGCTATGAGAGAGTAATTTGCAAATGGTTGTTTCTGAGGTGAGAAAAGCAACTATTGCTGATATGAACGTTCAAATGGACATTATGCGATCGACAGTAACTGTCGAAGTTACTTCTAATGTGGATAAACGCTTTGATGCATTTGAAAACCGCATTATAAATTTATTGGGGTTGAAAGGAGCAGCTGCTTTGCCTCCGTTAGTGGTGCCATATGTTAAGCAAACCCCGCGTTTTCAGCTTAGCGTTCCCAAGGTCAAAGTCGTTGCCGACGATACACAGAATGGCAGCTCTCACACAGCTGAATGACAAGCTCCGTGCGCTAAGAAGACGGACGATGTTTCTAAAATCAAGAAGTCGACGAAGAAAGAAAGTCAGGTAAATAATGATGTGGCGGATAAAATTAAAAAGCTTGGCAAAGGGTCTGATGTGGCAATGGTTTTACATCAAGTTCGGGCCGAAATTTTGTAAACCGGGCGGAGCAGTGGTTGAAAATAAAAAAGCTCCTGAAAGGTCTAAAACACACAAGCCTTCGTGTGATACTAGATCTTGCCCTACCCGTTCATCTCCTTGTCGAGAAAAGACGCAGAAGGAGTCAGGAATTGCCACGGGTAATGGTGACACCCAAGAAAAAAGAGACACAATTTCGGCATTGCAAAATACGATTGCGTCGCTCAATCTGAGATCGATCGTTTAAAAACAGGAAAACCAAAATGTCAGATTCCATCCGTGAAAGGAACAAAGGGAATCTTGAAGGGCGATTGCACGCATCGTGATCATAAAAATAATTCTTCCTAACGCCGTTCTAGGGATCTCTTAGGGCACGAAGTTGTTGGCTCACAAAACGCCAATAAGCATAAACGCCCAACTGCCTGTGATACGCCTAAATGTCCGGATGCCAACAATACGTCCAAACGCCATGCTAGTAAATATCCCACCAAGGTATTGTAGGACGATTCTGGAATTACATTAAACTGTTCATCAAAACGCCTGTGTAGTGCTTCGGTGAATATCAATGGGTCTTCAGTTATGCACCATACATCAATAAAACCACATGTTGGTCACAAAACTTTGCATAGATCTAGCGCTTCTTCTAAACGCCATTTGGCTTCGCCCATCCGACAACGGGACTACATCCCGGTGCTGCATCACAAATCTCGGCATGATGATTTTATTGAATCCCAGCATCCCGACTGTAAACGCCCCCATGATCGGTCTCATTCGCGACATGACATTTTGAAAAGCCGGAAAGTGGATTTTGTTGATTCCCGCCGTTTCGGGCTTGCAGACTCTGAATATCCAGACGAATATGACTCAACCACGGGTACTGATGATTTTTCGGATGAAAATAATAATTATGGGGGAGGCGCCGGCTGCAGGCTCAAAAACCGACATTTTTGAAGAAGGGCCGGATTTTGTTCACTGGGACGTTTTTCATGCTGCACTGATTCGTAGCCTCTCTGATTCGAAGGAGTACTGCAAAGATTTTGTTCCCCTTGAAGTAAATCCGGACGATCCCCCATTGGACACTCTTGCAAACTCTGGGGGAGAGCGTGTAGCTCCGCTTCATATGCCTCAATCTGCCGTTGCATTTCGTCAGCTCTTGAACCAAGAAAGTTTGACTCGCAAGCATGAAAAGTCAATTTCAGTTTCAAAGCCTTTTCCCCCTCATGACCCGAAACTCAAGAAGCATTTTTTCCGGTCTACTGGAAGGGGTGCTCCTAACAAGCATCGGTTTGAAACCTTCGAAGCTGCTGAGTACATTCCCGAGTACCAAACAATGTAGGCTGATTAGACTTTGAAGACCCCCTCTTCTATTTCGGTACCCATGTCATTCTATGAGGAGGACGAGGCCATTCATCGTGCTGCAATGCGTGCTAACTCCCACGCTGAATTGGCTTATTCTGGGACGGCCAACACCATAAAGCACTTGATCGCCGAAAAACCGGAGCTTGCAGACCATCCCTTGATCGAAGGCTATCGGAATTTGATGAAAAGAGCTTCTTCATTCCACAAAGATTGTTTCGCCTGGAGTTCGTGATTGCTTCTTAACATGGTCTTCAGACGGAGGGACGCTGTGCTTCAGTCTGCTGTCAACACTCCAAAGGAAGTCCTAGGACAATTACGCTTAATGCCGATCCACGGCTCGACTGACCTATTCAGAGGCAAACTCCTTGAACTCGCCCCGGAGTTGCGCGATATGGTGAAACCTGTCTCAACCAAAAAACCTCCCTTCTTAAGCAAAAAGATGAAGAACGCAAGTTATGGTTATCCCAAGAACCTGCCTCGGGAACAACAAAAGGATGGAAGTGTTGACAAGCAGCCTAAGAACCCAGCGACTCCCGACCGCCCTAGGTCACGGTCGCCCTTTCCGGATAATGCCCCTCTCCAGAGCAGGGGAAGGGGCAGAGGATTTGCCAGGGGGCGTGGATCCTTCAGAGGAAGAGGACGACGGCCTCGCTATTGACGGGGGCCTGTCTCAGCCCTCCCCTCTTCACCGGCAGGTGGGGGGTCGGCTACAACGTCACATCAAGCAGTGGCGAGAAATCACGACCGACACTTTCACTCTATCAGTGGTCGAACATGGCCATCTTCCTCCATTCCACTCTCGTCCAGCCACCACATACAGGCTTCCCCTCTGGATTGTGGACAAAAAAGAAGGCGTAGGTCTGGGAAAAGAAATCGGGAAGTTGCTCGAGAAATAGGCAATCGAGTTGTCTCCTCCAAACACAAAAGGGTTCTGGAGTGCCGTAAGAGTTATAGGCAAGAAAGGTGGAGGGATAAGGTTGATTTTCAATCGTCGAAAACTCAACCAGCACCTTACGACCGAGCATTTTAAGATGGAAACAATACAGTCAGTTCGGGAGACACTTCAGCGCGACGAATACACCATTTCAATAGACCTGGAGGATGCCTACGTCCACGTTCCGTTACATCCATCGGGTTGTCATCTGTTTCGTTTCTACGTAAAAAGGAAAACATGCCATTTCAAGGTGCTTCCTTTCGGCCTGGCGACAGCTCAAGTTTTTACAGCAGTTCTTCGGCCAGTGCTTACTCATCTTCATCTCAACAACATCAGGGCGCTCGCTTATATAGACGACTGGCTGGTTCGGCATCTTTCAAGAACTCGACTCCTCCGTCAGAAAAAGGAATGCCTTCATCTGTTCCAAACCTTGGTCTTTGGGTTTAAGTCAAGACTAACACCCACAAAGGGTTTCGTGTTCATGGGGGCTCATTTTCATCTTTCCAGCTTCACGGTTCATCCATCTCTGGAAAGAGTCGAAAAGCTTCAGTCAAACATGGATGATCTTCAGGGGAAAGAGGAAATCTCCGCCCAGGAATTGTCATCCAGCATAGGTCTCATCGATTCGTGGGACAAACTGGTACCTCAAGGTCAATGGAAAGCGAAACCGGTTCACTGGTTTTGCAATCTGGAATGGTATCCTCAGACGAGTTGGGACGATGTCATCTCTCTTTCGAACCTTCCGAGACAAGTAGTGAACTGGTAGAAGACAAAGGAGAACTTAATGGAAGGGGTCCCGGTTCAACGGCCTCCGTCCAAGGAGCTTCTCTTCACGGATGCGTCGGGGACAGGATGGGGAGCTCACTTCGAAGGTATCCAATCTTCAGGCCAGTGGATAGAAGATCTCTCCAGCCACATAAATGTCTTGGAACTCGGAGCGATTCGTCTGGCCATTCTGACGTGGAAACATCACCTTCAAGGGAAAGTTCTCACCGTGATGACCGACAACACCGCTGCAGTCTCCTATGTGAACAGGGGAGGTGGGACGCATTCAATGATGGAAGAAACTTCGAGACTTTTTCAATTGTGCGAAGACAACGACATCCAGCTTCAGCCTCGTCACATCACCGGAAAGCTGAATGTGTTAGCCGACGAGCTCTCGCGTCAGAATTTAATTCCAACGACGGAATGGAAGCTGGACCCAGCAATTTGTCGGGCTCTCTTCCAACGTTGAGGGACTCCCATGGTGTATTTGTTTGCCACCCGCTTCAGTCACCAATTGCCGAGCTTTGTATCCCCATTTCCGGACAAGAAGGCTTGGGCAACGGACACTCTGTCGATGTCATGGGACGGGATCTTTGCATATGCATTTCCCCTTTTCTCCGTTTTTCAATCAACTCTCAACAAGATCAGGGAATCGAAAGGGATCTTTATCCTGATAGCACCTCTATGGCCTGCTACTCCTTGGTTTATCGACATTATGGAGTTAAAGAAGGAGGAACCGATCCCGCTTCCGGTTTCGCGATTCTTCCTGACCCAGCACAACAAGACAACAATACATCCAAAGCCATCTTCATCTTCATCATTCATCTTCATGGGTGGAGGTTTTCTGCTCTTCTCAAGAAAGAGGGTTTTGAGTCTCCGGTAACCAACAGGATCATTCACTGCCTCAGAGGCTCATCCATAAAAAAATTATGAGACGAAGTGGAAAAAATGGCATTTTTGGTGCAAATCTAACAACTTGAACCCGATTAAGCCGTCAGAATCCTCATTGGCCTCCTTTTTTGAAGAGCTTTTCCAAAAAGGCCTTGCTCCATCTGCAATAAAGGGATACAGGTCGTCCATTAACTCTGTTCTTTCATGGCAGGGGAATAAGAAACTTTAAGGAAGTAAAGTGATTTCAAGACTCATATCGGCTTTCGAAAAAGAGAGACCTAGGACCAGACAGCTGTTCCCTAAATGGAACTTGCCCTTAGTTCTTTCAAGTGTGGAAAATCCACCTTACGAACCAATCCATTCAGCCTCGCTTCTATCTACATCTTTCCCAAAAGACGGTATTTCTCGTGGCACTTCCATCTGCTGCGAGGCAGAGCGAATTGGCTGCCTTCTCGCGAGAAGACGAACGCATTCGTTTCTCTAGGGACTGGTCTTCGGTCTCATTCACTTTCCCTGCTCAGTTTCGGGCAAAGAACTTGAAGTCCGATGTGGCCCCTAGACCTGTCGTGATCAAGGCTCTTGCTCCAGTTGTAGGTCCAGAGGGGAATGAAAGGACGCAATGCCCAATAAGGGCTCTCCGCAACTATTTGGTTAGAACCAAAATTCCTGAGTCAAAACAACCAACAGTGGAACGAAGAGTACCTCCAATTGCGCTTTTTCTGCAAGTTGACAAAGCAGGGGGCCTTCAACCGATACCCATGACCCCTTTTAAGCTAAGAAAGTGGATATGCGAAGTCATTAAAAGAGCTTATGGCTTGGGCCCAAATCATCTGGACTTGCCAACGGATGTGCGAGCACATGAATTAAGAGCTTTGGCTGCTTCCTGGGCGTATGGATCCGGAACACCACTGTATAAAGTTGTGGCTGCGTGTTCATGGAACAACCGCAATACGTTCGTTTCCCATTATCTGCGTGATGTGAGTGCGTCGAGAGGTGAAAGGACGATGAAAGAACATGTGGCAGCAGGCAGTCGAATCGGACATTGATTTGATTCTGTCTTTATAAATTACTTTCACGGAGAGAAAGTTGCACAATAACGAGCCTGAATGAGTGAAAAAGTGTCTTGTAAACAATGGAGAACGCATACACTAGAGAAAGCGACACTATGAAGTTTTACAACGTGCAAGTGGTACAATCTAGGATGGCCACGTTTGCACAGATAAGTGACACATCACAGTGGACAGATAAACTGGCACGGTGAAGTGAAGTGTAACAAACTTATAGTGAAACAGGGGAGAGACCATAAAGAAGCAAGCACCAACAAGTTGTAGAGGTGGGTAATTTTCTTGAATTTTAAATTAATGGTCTGTGACAGTGCCGTCTGATACGTGCGTTGAAAGATGAAATCTCATAGCGGGTTCGTGCTGACCCTCCCATCAATAGGACAAAGTCAGCACATACTGAAGGTTAGTATTTTACAGATAGTAAGAAACAAAAATTTTAACTCTGTTTAAAATTAGTTTTTACTATCCTAAAATACTTACCTTCAGTAGAACCCACCCATCCTCCCCGCTTCACAGAACCCGCTGTTAACCATGTGTTGCATCGGTCGAAGTGAAGTGATCTACCAAACACTGTAACAGTGTTATAAAGGTGACGCCTTACTACGCGATCCTAGCGGAGGAATAGCTAAACTAATCAACTGAGATTTAAAAGGATGAGTTTTAAATCTGTGTCGGGCATTTTCAATAGCAAATCAGGTGATTTAACCCTCTGGGCCCTAGAAGCCGATATATCGGCTTTGCATTCTATACGTTTGAGTTGAGAAAAGAAAATCTTAGGGGACCCAGGGGGTTGCACATACTGAAGGTAAGTATTTTAGGATAGTAAAAACTAATTTTAAACAGGGTTAAAATTTTCGTTTTAATATCTGGTTTGGTGTGAATTTAATTTTTTTATAGCCGCCGAATACATTCATTACCTGTTTTTAGGAGTTCCTCGCCCCCCCGGGTTTTGAGCATTGTTCCCTTAGAAGTTTGAGAGTTGTCTTACCTGCCGGGCTCGTACGGTACAGCGCATGCACAGGCTTAGGCCAGCTTATATAAGCTCCAGCGCAACGTCCTGTTGGCATCATTTTTCCTAGGGCGATCACCACGCGTCGTCGTTCTTTAGAGCATCCCCATTCGACGTTCCGCTCCCAGCATTTCACGTTCCCATTCCGCATAACGCCGTTCCGCGGATGGAGGATACCTCTGTTCCTACCTCCTTGGCGGCCGTTCCGGCCCCCACTGGTACCTTGAAACCAATGGACAACCTACCTGTCATGGACGGCTCCTCTTCACCCGTCCCAGCTTCACCTTGTTCTGAGGTCGTTCCTCTGGTGTCCCTCCCATCTTCCGTTCCCCTTCTGGGGTCTCTAACACTTAGTGCTGAGCTGCTTCTCGGGTCCTGTGTTCCCGTTCCGCACGCTCCCGTTCCGCCTCCTGACAGGTCCTCGCCACCATTACACGACCTACCATTCTTGTCATCCAAGGACAGCCTTTCTTTGCCCGTTCCGGGTTCGACACGTCAGATTTTCATTCGTCGCTGTTGCCGTTCCTCGATGCCGCCATTCCCCTTGGTTCCTGCCCAGGGCGGCTCATGCCATCGTTGCGTTTGGGCAGTACGCGGATCAGTTCAGATGATCAACGTTCCTCATCCTCGACCCCCTTCCCCACTGTGCATTGCTTCTGCGCAGCCCTCTTCTCAGATATATACTCTGACGTTGTTGTCCGCTCGTCTTTCTTCGGCCTTCGACCTATGCGGCTGTGCTAATCACTGCTCCTCAACAGGTCCAATCCTCGTACCGCAACCTACATTCCCTCAACCTACGTTCCTTTGGGGCATTCTCCTGCATCCTGTTTTGGCCTTGGGTGGTTTTGTGTGTCCTTCACACGTCCATTCCGGCCTCCATGTTCCTCGTTGCCACCAGCACAACCCGACCTGCACTTCTATCCTCATGACGATTCCGTTTCAAACCGAACCTTCGGTCCATCACTCCCACTTTCGGTTCCTCTGGATTGCTGGTTCCTCTCACTGCTGCCTTCCACAAGGAGAGTTTGTACGCTCTCTTTGATAAATTGATTCCGGCCTCTGACACGACCAGCATCACGTTCCTTACGTCATCCTTTATTCCCCCTACTAGACTTCGGTCTGGTAACGGGGGAAGGAAGGGTGGAGGGGGGGGGGCTTGCACCCCTTAGGAACATCAGCATCTTGTCATTGCTACAAATGCCGATCTACCCTTCTCCGGAAAGGCCTGTTCCAACCTCGGACCGACATTTTTGTTCCCTCCAAGAATCCCGTTCCATCCTCTGTTCCCCTAGGACAGGGGAAATTGGCGCTCAACAATGCAAACAGTGTCCCGCTACTCTTGTCTCCTGTTCTGCTATACAACTGACGCCACTAATTCTAGTGAGCCAGGTTCGAATCTCGTAACAGGACTTCATAAAAAAAAAACACCCAATTTTCCAGGTTGAGCTTTGCTGACACGATTCCGTTGGTTCCCCATTCCGCCATTCCTACCAACTTGGTTCCATAATTCCACCGAACATTCTATCCTTTCCTTCCACGGAACGGTCATTCCTCATGACAGGCTGTCCGAGATCTTTTACTTTCAAGCAGCTATCTCCACCTGGCTACCCTGCGCTCCGCCTTTCAACCTTGTCTCCCACACCAGCTATGAAGCCATCCTGCTGTCCGCTGCGTCGTTCTTCTGCATGATCCCTCGAACCTACATCCCTCGATCATCTCTCCTAGGTGCTCGCAACGCGTGGTTGCCCTGAGCATTCCCGTTCCACGTTCCGCCTCCGCACGTTCCGCATCATCAATTCGCGTACCATCACTCCTACGGATGGCACACACAAGAACCACCAGCATTCTCGACATCGATCAATTCCCCGTTCCCCCCTTGGGAGGACCGGGCCCAGAGGATTTTTCCTACCGTCTCCACGGTTTCTCATCGGCCTGCGTTTCGTCGTCCATGTGACAAATGCAAGCGGCCTCAACGGTTGCTTCAACCCTCGCTAATTCCGCGGTTCCTTTCGCGGCACCAACTCACCCTTCATTCATTCCAGTGGCGTTCCGCCTGCCGGTGGACACGTTCTTCGTCCCTGCATTCCTGATAATGCGTTCCTGCGTTCCTTGCATAGCCACTTTGGGCCATCTGCTATGCCATTCTGACGTACTGCTGGTTTTATAACCGCTGGGGGGTCGGCACCAGGACCTGCTGTTGTACCCATTACTGCTTGTCAGCTACGCCTGCTGTCCGCCTGCCCCCCTGCAGGCAGTGTATCAAAGCCTTTTCCGCCTTACATAACTTTCCACATCGATCATCTCAAGCCTACCTTGGGTTTTTCAGTTCCCAGTTAGGCCCTGCACAGTTCAACGCCTTCCTCACGTGGTTCCTCACCAATCCTCTTCGTCATTCCAGTTTGCTGCTACCTGCTCCTCTCGGTTACGGCCAGATTGTCCTACTACAGGTCTGCATCCCGTCATCCCTCCGACAACACCGATGTTACTGACAACAGCAATCACCACTGTTCCCGACACTTAGTATCTACTATTCCCATTCAGGTCGTACGCAGCGATCCTTTCTATCCAACAGATGGTTGCGCTAGCTCCGGAGATCTAGATTCTTGCATCCCCATTCCACCAAGGACTTGTCTCAAGGAGCCAATGGTTCCCTCCACGACCACTTCACCAGTCTCGCCCGTAGAATCCCTCAATCCAGAGGACATCATAATCTGCGATTCCACCTAGCGGTACCGTTACACAGCTTTCTCAAGGACGAGTCCGTTCCGTTTAGAATCTAGCAAGGCTGGATTTCAAGCAAAGTTCATTCTCCGATCATCCGATTCCTTCTGCTAACTTTGGGGACCCAGGTCCTTCCCAGCATCCTAGCTCCGCTTCGCCAGCAGTCCTGCTTTCCGCACCAATTCCGGAACCTACGACAAAGCGTTCCCCCTAAAGGAACGATCACAGATTACTCTTCAATCTGCTACCCTCTGCACACGTCTCTGCGCAACCTCCATCATGTATAGGTTTGCGCGATGCAGCCTGTTTCATCTTTCTTCAACTCGCATTGTGCTGTTCCAGGCCGCTCCGGTCCTCCAAGTCTGCAATTAAAATTTACACCTTCGGCTACATTACTATCAGTAACAAGGTACACCAAGAACGGAACCAACACGTTCCTCTCTCTGCCAAACACCGATCCGCTTCTCCCCATCTTCTTCTTGAAACATGCCCTCATCTGGTGCTAAACACAGATTCCGTCTTCTGTCCGCCTCGCCATTCTCTCGTCTCCTCCTACAACACTTCGTCAGTTCCTGCCCTCCATCATCCTCTTTGAACGATGTCTTCATCTTCTGGGCAAAAGAAGCTGTCACTTCTCCATCTAAAAAAAAAAAAAAAAAAAACCACGACTAAGATGAGGAACGACATAAAGCAACATACGCCATACATCAAAGGTTCCAACATGCACTTACACAGACTTTGCCTTCCATCTACATTCCGGACCCTAGACGACCAGAAACTTCATTCCGTTCCTTCGCTCAGGCGACTACCCAACGATCCGTTCCTGGTGTCATGTTCATCATCATGGAAACGTCGTCAAGTCATCTTTTTTCCCACGAGGTAAGCTGTTTCGGCATGTGAATCTGATCACTTACCTTGTACCCCTTTGATGTTAAGACCCCTGCATGCGGTATACAACCATTATAATAACGTAGAGCAACCCGCAATTCCCAACCTCACCACTTACGACACAAACTGCTCCTCCTTGAGTCTAGCTATCTTTCCGACTTGGTCGGCACAGTGAAATTGGGTGAGGAACAGGTGTGTCTTCATCGGTAATTAAAATTCCTTGGGGCGCCAGCTCGTACAGCGGGACACTTGAACCTAGCCCTCCACCAGGTGACAATGTCTGCTATAAAACAGGTAATGTATATTTTCGTTGGCTATAAAAAGACTAAAATTTTAGGGACCGAACCTGCTTAATTTTAGTTTTTATTGCCTATCCGAAAATATACATTACCTAAATTCCCGCCCAAGCCTTCCCTCCATGAGCTAGGTTCTGGAATGTGGAGTCTAAATGATGGCGACAGGACGCTGCGCTGGAGCTTATATAAGCTGACCCAAGCCCGCGCATTCGCTGTGCCGTACAAGCCCGGCAGGGAAGACAACTTTCAAACTTCTAGGGGAATAATGCTCAAAAGGGGGAAACTGCTATAAAACAGGTAATGTATATTTTCTGATAGGCAATAAAAACTAAAATTAAGCAGGTTTGGGCCCTGCAATTTTAGTCTTTTTTGAAGAGGAGGGGAGTGTAGGTAAATTTATTGTACTCCCAAGTTGGTGTTTTGCACTCCAGGCTTAGTTCTGGAGTGCACATTTTGCACCTGGTCCAAAATTCGACCCCTGGACTGTTGCCAGCCAGCCATTGGGTATATTTATTTTTTTGTTTTGTCTTTTGTTCCAGTTCTTAATTAATGTTTTTTAAGTTTCAGGATTATATGCGAATTGTGGAACAACGTCGACTAGTTGTCAACCGTGGTGCATCTCAATCTACCATTGAACGAAACACTTTCCCCCACAAATATAAAAAGGTAAAAAAAAAAAAAATACTTAAATGCATAATTGAAATCCTTGGTTAGGGTTTTATTTGCTATATTCAGTTATGTTTGTTTAACGCGTGTTGTTTTAAAAAGTAACAATTCTATTTACAGGTTCAAAAAATGGTTGATCCCGATGAAAGCATTGAAAAATGTACTATTTGCTTGTCCGAATTTGAAGACACAGAAGATGTAAGGTGAGTTAGGTTCAAATAATTAAATCAAACTTTGTTTAAAAATAATAATGTGTGGCAATTTTACAATTACGTTTACCATTGCTCCAGAATTTAAATGTTTTTGATGCCCACAAAACTGTTCTACACTGCATTTACTGTTAAATAGGTTTCTTATTAACATTACCTGTGAATATTGGCATTCATTCCTCGAAGTGCTGCTGTTTCCCTGGAGGTTTTTTGGTTGCTTGTAGCCACCAACTCAGCTCAGTAACCCAATTGTGAATAAGTAGGCGCATTCCTCTTAGTATAAAAGCGTGTTAGCGCGGCATCATGTTTCCTCCAGCGAGCCTGGTCTCTTTTGGTCATTTTTTCTTATCTGCCAGCTCAAAGTCAATTTTTTGGATCAGAAAGTCACAGTTTTCACTTTTTTCGACCTTTTAACTTGCTAGCTACAAGCCCTGCGAGAGTGATCTTCATGCAGCAAATGACAACTACTACAAACTCAAGCGCAAGTTCAAATGTCAAGCCTCGAGTATGAATTCCAATCCCGACAGAAAGTCTCCTCAATCACCGCTTGACCTGTCGTCTCTTTCATCCCACCAAGCAAGCCACTCACTTCCGCGGAGCGTAGTTAACCGCCTCGTTGATCGTGTTACTCGCGATTTCAATTAGCGGCAACCACAGGCTGATCCCCTGGCCTCTACGAAACCTTCCGTCAAGGAGGCCTACACCAAAGATGGGCTAGCTACAACCTCCAGTGATGCAAGCCATAAGCGGTCTCATTTGTCGTCACAACACCCATCAAAGGAACATCGATCCTCCCCGAAGTCGACGCCAACTCCGCGCTCTTCCTTTTGCCAACTGGCCATCCCGCCTGACTGCTTGTCGCACCGGCTGCCGCCTCAACAACTGGAGGATAGCATCCACGGAGGACTTGCAGCCTCCGTGCTGCAAAAACAGTTGTACCTGGACCACACATTCGTCTACCCAAACAAAACAGTTGCCGATTGCCATGTTCTTCTTCAAGACAACTCCCCTGAGGCTGATTATCCATCCAACAGTGCCCTTTCCGACCTCCTCAAAACTGTGGAAGACACAGTTCCTGACTGCTTTCTTTACAAACCATATTCTTATGATCATGCTTCAGTCATCAACTGAGGGCTCTCAACCGGGTCCGGCTTCAACCGGCTGCAGCGAGCCATTCTTGGCCAGTCGACATAACTCCTCAAGAACCTTCTGCGCAACGGCAACCTACTCCTCGCCAGAAGTGAACCACTCGAGCTCGACAAGGAACCTCTTCCCGGTCGTGAAACCTGGTTTTCAAGCCCTTCGGAGATAGCTCGACCAATGCAAGGAATTTCGACACCTACCCACAATCTGAATTCCTGACCATTGAAACAAAGATGGTTTTGGAACAGCTCCTTATCTTCATAAGAAAGCCGAGGTCCCTAGCCACATGTTACACGACAATGACAAAGCTCCTATGTTTGGGCTTACATGCAGCCTCTCAAGCAGACGTCCTCAACGTAGTAGTCAATGCTTTATGCGAGAAACCCTCTACTAGCACACTCCCTCCGAGGTCAAGCTATTATCAATCCACATCTTGCAATTATTTCAAAAAGCCTGCTTTGCAATCTACAACTCAATGAACTGGGTCACGAACAACTCGACCCTCTTGATGCGTGACATTGCTCTTCAACCGGCATCAAATCTCAACAGTTCCACCAAGCATCAGGTACGAAATCAACCCATCCGCAAGTCCGACGCCCTTTTTCGTGGAATGATTCCAAAACTGGCACCCCACCTTGACGTCTCAAGAAAGCCAAAGGAAAATAAACAACAGAAACCCTTCACAAAGCCTTTCAAGCCTTTCCACAACCACGCAACAAAGGCAACTGGACCAAACCCTGGCCTTATCCAAACTGCTGTGAAAACTCTCACAATTCCTAGCGGTTATTCCTATCCAGGTGGGAAGGGGAAACCCAGTAACTATCAATGACGCCAAATCGCTTTCAACCCTTCCAGTCAGGGGAAGACTACGTCGCTTCCTCCCAGCCAGGAAAAGAATAACCTCGAACCAACAAATCCTCTCCATCATCCAAGACTTGGCTTTCATCCAACGTTCATTGTTTAACGTTTCATCCGAAATACAAGACCTGCTGACGAAAGGCGCGATAAAAGAATGTCTACACCCACAGGAGCCAGGATTCCACAGCTGAATTTTCCTCCGACCAAAGAAACCCAGAGGTTAATCGTCAACTGCTACTTCAAAATGGAAACACTGGACTCCACCCGTCAATCATTGAAAAAAAACGACTGGACAATCTTCATAGACCTGGAAGACGCGTACCTTCACGTTCCACTGCATGCGTCAATACCTGGAAGACGCGTACTTTACGTTCCACTGCATGCTCAATCCATCACCTTTCCCGCTTCATGTACAAACAACAAGATTTACGAATTCCAATGCCTTCCATTCGGCCCGAATGCATGCACCCTGGATTTTCACCCTCATACTAAAGCCGGCACACCTTCACCAACACTAGATTGCAGCAAGCGCCTGTCTAGACGACTGGTTACTGGACAACCCAGACGAACTCCTCTCCAATCGAAATTCCACGATCTCCCTCCTCAATCAGCTAGGCTTTGGTATAAACATAAAGAAGTCTTGACTCACTCCGGCTCAAAATTTCATCTTCGTGGGGGTCACATTCAACCTAAAATCTGCAGTAGTGATGCCCTCACCGGACAGGATAGAAGACCTCATAACTCAAGGATGCTCCTTTAGTCAGCAACTCACCACACCCTCACGGAACTAAATTCCGTCATCGACATGTGGGGAAGTCTACCAAACCAACCAAACCTCTCTTCCGACAAGCAAGCTTTTCCCGATAGAAAGTCTTCTGTGGTGGTCAGACGCCTGGACTCTTTCGCAGTCTGGCCCACTGCACAAACCTCTTCCAGACCTCCTTCTGGTTACCGACGCATCCCTGGAGGGCTTGGAAACAAACACAGCTCAACAGACATCCGCCTCGTGGACGAATCAAGATCACATAAATGTTTTGGAACTAAAGGCTGTCCTGAATGCCCTACGCCATTTTCAACCCCTGGTCAAAGAAAGATTGTCCAAGTTCAAGCAGGCAATACAACTGCAGTCGCCTACATTCAGAAAGAAAGAAGAATGAGGTCTCGCAAACTCCACAAAATAACTTCGTCTATCTTCCAGTTATGCATAGAACTCAGAATGACCATTCTTCCACTCCACGTCCCAGGCAACAGGAATGTGATCGCAGACTCTCTCTCGCCATAAATTCCAATACAAGAATGGACTCTAAAAAAATCCATCTTTGAATATCTTTTCAAAACTTGGGATACCCCGATGATTGACTTATTCGCCACGAGGCACAATGCCCGACTCCCCCCCCCCCCCCCCATTTCGTTAGCCCAGTCCCTAGCGAGCAAGCTTCGGCAGTAGACGCACTGACCTTCCCTTAAAACAACCTCTATGCATACCTCTTCCCACCGTTCAAGCTGCTTCCACAGCACAGGTCTTCCAAAAGATAACTCGAGACACAAACCCTATTCCTACTAATCGCACAAATTGGCCGTCGGCAGCGTGGTTCCCTCATTTTCTCGGCCTCGTGATCGACATCACTCCAAAAAGCCTTCAAGCAATTTTTGACCTACTATCACAACGGAAGGGAACTGATAATACCCAAAGACCAGCGCTCTAAACCTTCACTTGTGGCTACTACCGTAAATCGCCTATTAAACGCCCATGGGCGGCTAAAATTAATTCGATAAAAAAGTGGAGGGGGCATTAACAAAGCTAAAACAAGATTTCTGACCTTAACGTATTTTTTGGGTGGGTGTTTAGGCCTAAATCCATCATGGTAAAGTTGATTATTCACGTGCATGATCTGGGTTCAATCTAGCATTAACACGACCTTTTTTTTTAGTGTATCGTAAAATTGACTAAAAGTTTATCGAAATCAACATTTTATCCCTTTAAATCTTTGTTCTGCAGCAAAATAACGAAAATATTCATAAATTTAACAAAATCAACGTTTAATCCAACACGATTCACGGGAGCGTTTGTAATCACGGAAAAGTCGGCAATATTAGGCCTTCACAATCGATCATTGATGTGCATAATATGGCTTCCGTTGAGCGAAAACACTACCTTTTTCTCATATGTTCTCAAATTTAGTTTATTTGATCGTCCTCCTTCCAATATGTAACCTAATTCAAAGGTAAAATTAATTTCTACTTGCCGTGAAAAAATCCATTACCCAATTTATTAGCATTCTCCTTCTCTAATGCTGTTCCAACTAGAGATAAAACAAGTTCTTCCGGTCCGCTAGCTACTGCGCAAGCCATATTACGGAAGCCATATTACGCACATCAATGATCGATTGTGAAGGCCTAATATTGCCGACTTTTCCGTGATTACAAACGCTCCCGTGAATCGTGTTGGATTAAATGTTGATTTTGTTAAATTTATGAATATTTTCGTTATTTTGCTGCCTACCTACCTCCTCTTCTTGTCAGGTTATCCTACCTTCCGTTGTTTTACAGCGGTTTTCTGGATGTACCTTCCGTTCCGACTCCTGCACCTCCGTTCCTCGCCTCCGTCCGATCCTCTTCCGAAGGATTGCTTTGGCCCCTCCGTTGTTCTACAACGGTTTTCTAGCTACGCTAACTGCTCCTTCAGTTGAGGATTGACTTCATCCCCCCTCACAGGCCATCCCACCGCCATTCCTCCTTCCTTCGGAGGGTTTTTCGTCTGCCGTTCCTCCGGACCAGCTGCCACACATAGCTGCGTCGCGTCTCCCCGCCGCCACTTCTAGCCAACTTCCTATGATGGGTCTAGTTTTCCGCCTCCGCACCTTACCTCTGGACAGGCGGTCGTCCATCCCGCCTTACCTTCCACTTCAAAGGTTTGCCTGGACATCG
The DNA here is from genome assembly GCA_023313725.1 of Lithobius niger. Lineage (NCBI taxonomy): Eukaryota > Metazoa > Arthropoda > Chilopoda > Lithobiomorpha > Lithobiidae > Lithobius > Lithobius niger. The sequence goes on from JAHWFP010146746.1 coordinate 84,827, forward strand.
TCGTTATTCCGACTCGACCTCCGCGGCATCTTCTCTTTACCCTCCGCTTCGGGGAGTACCGTTGTACCTTCACTTTGATGGCGGTTCCCTCCGCTCCGCGGGTGGACACCTCCCTTCGCTACCTCTCTCTACAGGCCTACCCTCAGTGCTGTATGTTTCGGATATACAGACTAAACTTCAGCATCTCCCAGTCCCACTCAACCGCATCATCTTTCCGGCTCAACCGCGTCTCCCTTCTGAGCCGTATGTCATCTTGACATGGATGACGGCTGCCTTCCTTCCTATCTGCGCTCTACCACCCCTCCGCACCACCATTCTTCGTGGTCCCCAGCCCAGGACGGCCTGTGTCGTCACAGCACTGTATGACTCACCACTGACAGGCAACGATTGTCACCCTTGGTCTTCTTTAAATACTGTTGCTTACTTATCCCCCCGGCAACGCCGTCCGCTCGTCCTCTACCTGATGTGTGTTCTACCTGATGGGGGGGGGGGGCACCCGGATAGGCAAATCCTCACTCCCCACCGTTTCTGCCAGACGACCCCTTCGCCTCCGCTACGCCTTACCTCCGTTGGCCCAACCCACACCTCCGCTTCAGTCTACAGGTCTTCCGCCTACCGCTCTTTCTTTAGAGCCATTTACTCCAGCTCATTTGGATACGACCCGTCTCTTTGCCTCCGCTCCGTCTCTGTTTTGCGGATCGTTACACCTCCGCCTTCGGTTACCGATTTCTCCGCCTCTGTACGTCATATTCACATTCACATTGAGCCTACAAGGCTTCTCGTTCATCCTTTATGGGCTCCTCCGTCCCTTTGAGGCAAGGCTGTTACCTTGGACCTTCCACCAGCCTTCCGCCTCAGTCGTCAGTCGCTATGCTTACCCTCGCGCCTTCTTCTGGGTGATGTGCTCAGCCACTTTCCTGCCGATACCTCCACCGGGCAATCTTCCGGACAATGATCCTACTACCGCTGCAATAGCACAGGGTTTGCCTCCGCCGCCTGCTACGCATCCGCACGCGTCCCTTTCTCCTCCACAGGAGGATTGCTCTCGTCGTGTACATCTCATGAACGCTCTTGTTCGGCGGTCGGGCCGCCTTCTCATGGAACAACCCTCCCTTTCGCAGCAGCCCCTGGTCTTTCCACGACCATGGGTCCGTCCTTGTGGTCTTCCCTTCACATAACGTTCCACCATCCTCTCCGCGCGTGCAGCTCGGTCCACCTTTCCTCGACATGATCTAAACCATTGCCCTTTTCGCCAGTATGTGTCTGCATCCGATGCGTAACACCTCCCGCTTTCCACCACCCTCCGCCACCGCCCTCTGCCTTCTGCATCATCCTGCCCTCGATCCCTGCTCGGGACAACGGGAGGGGGGGGGGTGACTTGCTCCCTCTGGGCCTACGGTACCGCGACCCTTATCATGGTAGACCTCCTACGTCCTCATCCAATCCCCGCTGTTCGGCTGACAAAGCATCACACATGACCATTCCTCCCAACATGCTATCCAGGCCAAACGTCCACATTGCAACCAACACGCTGTCTGGAGACCTCAGCACAACTACCAACTGTACTACTGGCTGCTCATCTTCCTTGCTCTCTGACCGTTTCATTGCCTGTCGTCGACCTCCACCTCCCTCCGCTTCCAGCGGTGTTTACTAGTCCTCTTCGGTTCAGGACGTGATACCCCTCCACGTCACCACCATTTGTGCATCCTCCTGCATAGCCTCTTTCAGTTCATTTCTCTTCGGTCAAACACCACAGGTGTTCCTGCTGAGCACTCCCCACGTTTCTGTGCTGTACACTGCCATTCGACGGTTGATCGGCATCCTCCTCTTCAGCATTTGCTGCCTCCCGACCTCCGCTCTTCCGCAAGGGATTCATACAGCGGCCTCGTCCATTCCTCCCGTGAGGGTCCTCTCCGCCCTGCCCGGGTTCACCATGTCTTTCCGCCAATCCTACGAAAAAGACCACCCTCCTATGGGACCACCTCTCTTAGGACTAAAGGTGATTCTACCATCTGAATCTAACTTCGCTACGACTTCACGGGTGGCTACTATCATCCGGATCCTCCGCACAACATGCACTCTAGACAACGAGGCCTCTCACATTGTTTCCAGGCCGTGCGGTCCTCCACTACATAGAGTTTATGACAGCCACTGGACACGATGGTTTTTCCTTGGTGTATTGCACATCAGGTCCATCCAATCCATCCGCCTTTCAGCGATCTCCTCCGTTTCCTGACCTCCTTCTTTAGCGAAGGTTAACGGGGATCCACCATTCTGGTCTATAGGTCGGCATTGAGTGCTGTCTTCACAGCCGCCGGGTGCACCGCTCTCCTCACCAACTACAAGATCTCTTCCCTACTCCACTCGTTCCAATTGGATCGACCACGTGTCACCAAGAAGTTCTCCGGCTGAGACCTTTCCGTCGTCCTGACTGCCCTATTGACTCTTCCTTGTGCCTTTTGCCTCCACACGCCTCAGCCACCTCGCTAGGAAGACTACATTCCTGGTAGCTCTGGCTGCTTGCCTCCGCTGCAGCGAGCTACAAGCCCTATCCGTCCAGGAGCGTGGCTGTTTTTTCCTGCCGGATTTTCAGGACGTTGCCCTCTCTCCCGGCTCCTCTTTCAGAGCACAGGCCCAGACGCCTACTGAACGTACACATCCTTTCGTCATACCGTCTCTATCCAGGACCCTTGGGGATGATCAAGAAAGAACTCTGTCCAGTGCGAGCCGTCTGTTTTTTATCTGTAAGTCCTCAACTGTTCTCCCATTCAATGGCAAGACTGGGCTCACCTCCGCACGGATGATTGCTTCCTGGTTTAAATATTCCTATTACCTCCGTGATATGTCCTATCATACCGACGGCTTGTACCATTTTGGGACCTTTGTCGCAGCCCACCGAGTACTTTGACCCTTGGACACTCTGTGATCCACTTCGTGTTACAGGGGCCGGTCGCTAGCTAAGGGAACTCCGGTCAAATGGCGCCCGCCGCCATGACGAAGTCTATAGGAATGCTAATAAATTGGGTAATGGATTTTTTCACGGCAAGTAGAAACATCAAAATTGCAGGGTTACCTGGTTAATTTTTGTTTCTATTGCCTATTGAGAAAATACATTACCCGGCTTCCCGCCCTCCTCCCCTCTCGTTGCCATTTGGGCAGGATAGAGGTGTCGAAAAGGTAAGCTCTGTCGCTCCGCCTCGACTATATATACGATGGAGGCTGCGCAGTAGCTAGCGGACCGGAAGAACTTGTTTTATCTCTAGTTGGAACAGCATTAGAGAAGGAGAATGCTAATAAATTGGGTAATGTATTTTTTCAATAGGCAATAGAAACAAAAATTAAACAGGTACCGCTGGAATTTTAATGTTTCTAACGATCACCAACCTTCAAAACAGACACGCGATTCACGACCGGAAAACGCCAAGCAGAGTTACTTCATAACAGACACAATGGACTGGATGTTTCAAGCGCTTCCAGAGTCTGGACGCGTGGAACCTCGGCGTCCACTACTGAGGCTCCTCGGGTCCACAACTACGCGTCCTCTTCCGTCGGAACTTCCGTCTTGGATGACAGTATATCACTCTATCACTCTATGGTTATAAATGCGTCAACATGCGCGTTTCCCGATGGTGAATCGCATTGTCTGTTTTGAAGGTTGGTGTTGGTTAAAAATTAGTTTGAACTTTGAATTATGTTAGATATTGGAAGGAGGATGATCTAATAAACTAAATTTGAGAATAAATGAGAAAAAGGTCTAGCGTTTTCGCTAGACTGAAGCCACATTACGCACATCAATGATCGATCGCGTAGGCCTAATATAGCCGACATTTCCGTGATTACAAACGCTCCCGTAAATTATTTTGGATTGATGTTGATTTTTTTAAATTTAGGAATATTTTCATTTAATATCAATTAGCTCTCACCCACAAAGATCTCTAGACAGACTGTTTCGCCCTTGTTTGGGCTCGTCAGTAGAGAATACTTTGTGGATGAGAGCTAGGCTACGCTTCCTAGGGCAAATGACAAGGGCGAAACGAATACGGTTTCAGCAAGCGAAATAGCAGAAACGTCCGCTTGTTTGGGGCTCCATTCTACTGAATTGTCCAAGCCTAGGACAATTCTGCGTCAAACATGCTGACGTTTCTGCTATTTCGCTTGCTGAAACCGTATTCGTTTCGCCCTTGATATTTTCATTATTTTGCTGCAGAACAACCAAGATTTAAAGGGCTAAAACGTTGATTTCGGTAATCTTTTAGTTAATTTTACGATTCACTAAAAAAAAAAAAAAAATGGGGGGGGAAGCGTTAATAAGGCTACTACACGATTTCTGACCTTAAGATATTTTTGGGGGTGGGCGTTAGCAATTCCAAGGCGTTTATTAGGCGATTTATGCAATCATCAGACTTATCAAAAAGGCTGGAATTCACGAAGAGGCAGAGACCCAGCCAACAGAATCTATGACTGCCACTGGACAAAATGGTTTCATTGGTGTGACAGAAGGAAATCAATCCAGTTGAACCCCCTCCCGTCCAAACTCTTGAAATTCTTCAAGGGTCTTTTTTAAAGAAAGTCTGAAAGGTTCAATAATCCTGGTTTACCGTTCAGCACTGAATTCGGGGGGGGGGGGGATTTGTTTCTTTTGCCTAGGAAACATACTTTACCTTACCCACCCTACTGGTCCTCTTGAGTCACGGCTTTGACAATATCGAGAGGAAAAATGATTCCTGCGTATCACGCTAATGCGCTTTTATACTGAGAGCAATACGCCCGCGCTTGCGCAATTGGGTTACTGAGCTGGCGACTACAAGTAACTGGAAAACATCCTGGGAACCACCAGCACTTCGAGGAACAAAGGCCAAAATTCACAGGTAATGTTTGTTTTCCTAAGGAAAAGAAACAAATTTCAAGCCACTTCCCCGGGGAGGGAGGGAACAAATTTTTGTTTTCAACGAATTATTAGATCTCTTTGAAGCAATCTCCATTTAATTATCGGACTTCCAGAATGTTTTTCAAGTTTGCTGTTTTGCATTGCTGTGTTAAACGTGTCCCTTTTTTTTTTCCAGGCGTTTGCCCTGTATGCACCTGTTCCACATAGAATGTGTTGACCAGTGGTTAGCTACCAACAAGCGATGCCCCATTTGTAGAGTGGACATAGAAGCTCACCTTCAAAAGGATTACACGGTTACTTGATGACAGGTTGATTCGTAACTCCAATAAGCATTCCTGAGTGTTGTAGCGTGAACAATAGACGGACGGCAGACAATTGGAACCGGTTAATTTAGGAAAAGCTAATTTATCCTACCTGCTGTGGTATTAAGTGCTATCAAATTAGCTTCCTAGCGTCATTGTTTGTTCACACGTATCGAGTAAAGTTGTGGCTCTCTCTCTCTCCAATTGCCGTTTTCTGCCGTTGCTTCATTATTGTGTTGGTGTGGAGTGTGCAACAAAAAGCCACATCAATCGAGAATTCTCGCACTTTCAATCATTGAAAGGACTAAATACGCTCAAATGTGAATGCACGTCATAGTTATGTAGCTACAAACGAAACGTGGCAGCGGCTAAAGTGTTACATTTTGATTTCAATGTGTGCATGGAATTGTTGAAGTGGGCTGTCTGCCGTCTTTCCAGTTTTGCAGACTGCTTAGTTTTAATTATTGAGCGAATTTTGCTGTTTGCTTTTGCACAACAGCTTTATGTACATAGACCATGTACTTTAATGACGTAATGATTTCTACAATTGTAGGAGTCTGAAACCTTTTTCCTTTTCTCCATTAAGTGGATATAGTGCGAGTATTGCAGCTCGCAAACATATTGTCCCAGTATGTCTCTTGGGGATTGGTTAAATTATTCCCACTACAATCCAGGTCTTTGCTGTATCCATTTTATCTTTAGATCTTTGTTCCATACCTTATCTTTTGATATACTAAGAATACAACATATAGTTATGTGGGGGGGGGGGGGCAATTTATATGTAGATCAAGAAATTAGAAAACAATTACGAATTGTGCAAAATTGGTAACCGCAGAATTGTGTGGTTTGAAACGTGTGTGAATAGGTACTGTAAGTGTGATTAAAAAAGTCTGAATAATTTATCCATACCGTATTTGTTTTCCATCTGGTTGCTAGTTTAATGCTGTGAGCTGCATGTGAAAGAAATTGATTGATGTGCTTGTGTTTGTGAGCTGTTCGGTAAACAAAAGCAAAGCGGTATTAAAGGTACATATTTTCTTGCCGCACAGCTGTAAATCTGATTATTTGATGTCGTCTGATCTTTCTGCAAGTTTATAGCCTTAAAGGTTACATGTGGGAAAAAATTATGAAATAAGTTTATTAATTTCCACACATTGAACTTCTTTCATATAAGCCTCCTTCCTGCGTTACAAAATGGGATGTTCCTTTTGCTTTCGTCACTTTTGTCTTATCTAATTTGCATCAAATTTATGAAAAATTATGTTACTTATGGTTGCCTCTCTTCCTGCTCTCTCGTGCTTCCTTACCTGTGTTTCGTTTGCCGTGGCATGGGGTGGTCGTGCTATTTTCTGTCTAAACGAGAAAACTTCAGGTTTGGTTGTAAGATGCCTAGGGACAAAGTGACAATGCAACCCCACTTAGTAGCCAAGTACAAGGAGGAAACCTGCGTGATAGTAGAACTCGGGGTTTATTCCAGGGCAACGTGGTCTGTCCTTACGAACATGTTATCAGTGGTTCAAGGATCCTCTAGGTTATGCTGCAGCAGAGTGACATGCATACTACTAGGATTGTTTTTGCTGGTTAGTGACTACTGTAGCTCCCCAAGTGAAGCCTAAAGGGACTGTATGATCCTTTTTATGCCCAGTGCAGTTTCCATCTCCCACCACATGTGGGACAAAATACTTCCTATAGTATTTCATGGTATCCCATGAGCTTTCTCTGCAAACATCTACCCTTAATAGCAAACAAGGCCTGATCTACCTTGACCACTGAACTTCAAGGGCATAACCATACATAGAGTACATAGCACGACTGAAATACAGTCTTAATGGTAAGGATACATAGAATGATAATAAAGAGTCTTAGCATTGGGGGAATTGGGCCAACTACGACCCCAGCTTTAGAGTACAAGATCAAATATGGAAAGCAGTGGAAACTGTCGATGCAGCCCCCCCCCCCCCCACCTGAAAAGAACCACCTTTACTTTGTAAAGGTAAGTGAAGGATATTAGTGAAGCTAGTAAATTACGCAAACCTGAATGAAAGTTCCCAGAAATTATTCAAAATTAATACCAAGAAGGACGGCACTAACACTTGTAATAATTAGGGATGCTATGGGGACATTGTAAATTTTTTATCTGTTAATATTTTATCGTTTGACTGTTCAAGCAGGTTGACCATACTGATTAAAAATCAGACATCAGTCCCTTGAAAACCCGCTATGTAAACTTAATTACCTCACGAAAATTATGCAGAAGCAAAAACTATTTTAAAGGGATGTTCCTCCCAGCGCCATTTTTTCCAATCCTCTACATCAAGTACGGCCCCAAAGTGTTATTTACTTACCGTTAGTCAATCCCTAGCTAAAAATTCGTTTTAAAATGTTGCGTCTACAGGTTTTTTGTTGAGTATAGGGGAACTTTATTTACGTTCTTCCCGAACGTATATGATGCATTACGCGCTTACAATAACCGTGACGTTTCATCTGTGTGTGCATCTACTAATTTGCTAATAATTACCATGAGATCAAAAATCTACAAGACTAATGCTATAAAAATTAAAATTAATTATTCCAATAGATCGCCGAAGCAAAATTATAAGACACTAGTCTAGAAAATTATAAATTGTGATTTTAAAATACGAGAATCATTCCGGTTTGTGACGACACAATTAATGCATTCACGATGGCTTGTCTATTAGGCGCAATGCCAACTGAGATAGTAGCTTCGTTTTTCGTTGCAAGAAAGGAAGCTGCCGTTTCAGTTGACCTTGACTAGGGTAAATGCGTGGATGCGATCGGCGCGTAGCTGTTATAAGGCAGGCGGTATGTTGCTTGAACATATAAAATAAAATTAAGATTCAATCGGTGCAAGACAATGCTTAAGCACGAAAATCCACTTGGAATATGCAATCATGAATTACTGGTTACTTTATATTAAAGTTAAAGATTTTTTTTATTTCAAAATCTTAAAGTGACACTATCACTGATTGAAAACCGTTCGCAAATACTCTGGCGCCATCTAGCAGTAGTAATATTGTCAACCTGTACAGCTGGCTCCCAGGTGCACGAGGACATTAAGAATTTTTACTCAATAATTAAGAAGACTTGTGGCTTGTTTGGTTCGTAAAAAGAAATGACATTCTGCATTACTTCGCTTGATGCAAGCAAGTGCTAGATAGTACTAGACAGTGCTAGATGTTGCCAGATTCTGCCTACTTTCAATTGGTGATAGTGCCACTTTAACGTGAGTCAAATGTGACAAACACGATAACAATCAGCTAAGTTTAATATGAAAACAAGCTTTAATTTTTGGGCTCTGGTATTTCAGAAAATAACACCACCAGCTGATTGGCACGTGAACTAAAACAATTCAAGTTGCTGGGCTTTGGTTACTAAGCATAAAACTTACCATAACATTAATTTGCACAATTTTTACTTGGGGTTGGTATTTTGTTAACGAAGTGAAAATGTTTAGGAAACACATGACTTCAATTGGACAAAATCAAACGCCTTGATTGAAAGCGTACCAACCGAAAATGAACCCCAAGAACCTATCAGTGATTTTAGGGCCAGATTTAGGGAATTCCTTAACAATTTTAGTAGTACCATCCTAACGTGGACTTCAGCCAAGCAGGAGCTACCACATACGTTACTAACAATCTTTGTATGCGGCTTTATGGCTTCAACGGGTTCCAGGACTGCTAAGCTCGTGAAACGGTGGCTTCAGACTCGGGGCCAGAACATAGATCCCCTCTTCCAAGCAATTGACACAACCAAGTAATTTCATTAGCAAATTTCAGAAAATGTTGCGCTACCTAAATGTTTTTAAGCCACATTTCACCTGAATATCACCAGGTTATGTGCACATGCTTTTCTTGAGCATTTAAGTCGTTTCTCACCAGATTGTCGTCCGAAAGCTTGCATATGAAAGTTTTTGTTTTCAGATTTTAGCTACTGCCAGTGAAAAGAAGACCAGGAAAATTCACAGTAACTTCTTTTAAGAATATAATTTTAAAATCTTCAAAACCTGCCTCACTAACTAGATATCGTTCACCTTCAATTTGTTGACGTAAATTGTCTATGATGAATATTGGGTGAAACAACACCAGTATCAAGGTTTTCAAGCTGATGGGCTTCTGGACTAAATTTCTTTACTATTTTGTAACTACCAATGCAAATCGTAGCCATTTCTTCGTATTCTAACGGAGCCTACCCTCAATTCCCTGGGGGAAGAGTAAGCAAGAATAGTGTTACGTGGCATGGGACGCCTCTACAAGGCTGTCACCACCTATTCCAAACAAGACAACTATCGTTAAGTTAAATGTCTGCTAAAATCACATGAATAAATGTTGAAGAAATTTCCGAAGAACAAATGCACGGTTTATTAACATTCGAAGCAGAATATAAACCGGTTACATTGATGTAAATGACAACAATAGTTAACTACAAAATGTGTAGGTTGGCACAATGCAGAAAATTAAATGTACAGTCCTACACTGGTGGAACCATTTCTGAAGTTTAACGATGCTTTTTGACTGGGATTTCCAATTGAATAAATGATAAATGACAAACGATCAAACTGAAGAGTTTTAAGTGAAAACTACAAAACTGAGTATGTTATAATAAACATGTACGTGATTGATTTCCCATTTACAACTTGAGCGGGAAATTAAATAGCCGAAGCTAATAGCTGGGTGTTGCCGATTCCGTAAACTTTAAAGTAAGGCTTTCGTACAATTTACTTGGCAGCTCCTCGATGTTGAAATCATCCCTACAACTGCTCCCCTCTAGTAAAGTTACATTAAATTAATGACTAAGTGAAAGAGGGACCCATCTCCTAGAAGATCTCGCTACCTGGTATTCTCCCACTACAACCACACGGCTAACAAAATTCGCTAACATAATTACCAATTAATATGGTCAATAGCGCAACTTCGTCTGGTCATCCTCCTCCACACTAGTTGTAGAAGATAGCGCCGACACAAAACAGCATGGCTGTGCCAAGCCTGGTGCTGCATCTGGCCTTCAAGATGATCAAGTGCTTCCGTCTTATCACATCCAGCCTGTCTTATGCCCTTCCCTTCGCGTACCTGTAGGAGAGCGAGAGAGGGGGGAGGCTTTCCTTACATCCGGAGACAAGAAACCTTTCTCAAAACAAAACTCCCAACTTGAGCGATGTGCGCTTGTCTCTGACTGGCTGAGAGCGGTGGCGCTACGCGAGCCCATTGGCGCACTCAGAATCCGTCTTTGAACGGCGGCTGCTACGACAGGTGCTTACAGTCGAGTTAAATCCTGGTGTTACAGAGCTGTTTTCTTAATAATCGTGGTTGACTTGGTTTTACTTCTAAATCGAGCAAAGCTTTTCTACAATTCATGAAGAAATGGAGTGTATAAGCCTGGGCTAACTGATTAATAAGTCGGGTTGGTTTAAGCTGCCACCATAGTGGGTAGTTAAGTACTTGCAGTCCGGAGTTATAATTATAATTTTCCTTCATTAACTACACTTGCTGAGTATCACTAAAAGGATCATTAAAGAAAATCGCTTGAGTTTCAAACTCTTTGATTTATGGTTAAAATCAAACAGTTTATAAACTACTTTCTATGTGCCATGAAATCGTGCATTACCTAATTTATGTAGCATTTCCTTCCTTTGAAGGCTCATTTCCCTAGAGAAGGAGAAGTTGGCTTCACTGCCTGGCTCGCAGCCCCCATACCATAACGCATGCGCCTCTATACATGGAACCGCCTCAACGATGGGCGTCATTCTTTCTTCCTAGGCGCCATGGCGTGTGGTGCTCTCTCTTGGCTCTCCTGTTTAACTACTAGTCCTGGACCTATTAGGTTCTACGACAGACTCCTCTTGGTATCCTGCCTGCGCTGGCCGGTCTCCGGCGCAAGTGAGACAAATTTCTTCCTCAGACGACTCGCTCGGACGCCTCCGCTCAACCCCGGGCTCTTCTTGACTTCGGACTCCGCAGCATCTGCCTCAACGGATGCCTCGGTATCATCTTGAATCCGGTCTCCGTCACTAGCCGTTTCAAGAAGCACTTCAATGGTCTCCCTTTGGGACTCCAGTATTTTTCCCTTGGCTCCTCATCTCTTTTCGATTACGACCGCGGCACCTTCGACCTGCGGTATCCTTTCTTCTCTCCTCTTTCCACCTGTCTCATCCCAGATTCCTCCGCATGGATTCTCCGGTCGTCATTGCATCCCTAACTTCAACGGTATCTCAGCCGTTTCGGACCGACCGTGATCTTCCTGGCAGCTTAACAGACTCCTCTTCCGTTATTGATCGGAAGCCAGATTCCGTTCCCTGGCATCTAGCTCCACGACCACCTCATCTCTCTCAGGCTCCCCTTCCTCGCCGTCACGGATGCACACATTTCTCCAAGTCGTCATGAAACACCTCAGTCGACGATATCGCATGGCCACCACATCACTTCACTGTTTCCTAGATTTTTATTTTGGACAACGGACCATGGTATCTCCTCTACACCACTCTCCAGTCCACATGACAGCGGACTCCGGCAGCCAACATCCTACTGAAGATGCCGGGCCTCCCGGTGTTCGGCTCCCCATCCCCGTTCCATGTTTCACCAATACAGTTCCGCCCCAACCGATGGATTCACTTCCATCCAGCAACCCGAATGAGCATCCTATGCCACACGTCACCGTCGGACGCCCTACAAGCTTTCTTTCAACCAACGTTCATCCCTGCCTCCTTTGTGCAGAACTTTGCATCTCCTCTTCATCTCCTGCACTGGACTCCCCTACACCAACCTCTCTCCACAGGTCCCTCAGGATCGGTCTCCGGAGGTTATGTCCTTGACTCCACAGTCCCCTTCAACCATTTCTGGGTTAAGGATCACTATTCAAGGCATCACAAGACTTGTCACCAGGAAGATTGAAGCTTCTCCCAAACACCAACCTACTCCAAGTACACTGAAGAACTGTTCCTGTATCGCTACAGTCACCCCGCCGTCGCCTCGGTTTCGTTTCCCGGACGCCTCATCATTGGTCGCCACCAACACGACTACGACCCGTACTCCTACTTCTTAAACGGACTCCCAAGATTAGCCGCAAAGTCTGCGGACACTACTCTAACCTTAGTATAAGGATATCTTTTTCCTTGAATAAATATTCCCCCCCCCCCCCACAAAAAAAAATGAGAAGGATAAAGAGAAGAACAAACAATAAAAGAAGAAAATGAAGACATCATCTAATCCAACGTAGAAGAACACAGAAGATCCAACAATCATTGCACCGGAATCCACAACACGGTCAAACGGTATCCTCGATAACTCAGACCCGAACAACCCAGTATTTAAATCCAGCAGCTTGCTTCTACCATGACTCGCAAGCCGAACATAACATCGGACACCGGCATCCTGCATCCAACAACTTTTGTTCTTGCAAACAAACACCCTTCCAGAACCTCCATTCCGTCGTTTATCTCCGTCGTTTATCTACGCCACGACCTAACCTCGCCAAAAAAAAAAAAAAAGACAAAGGAATAAAACAACGTCGTACAAGATTGGCTATGCACTCCATGTTTCACATGATCACTACTACCGCAGTTTGTAAAAAAAAAATAACAACCCATCTTGAACACAACTCCAATCCTTGTTGTTGTTTTTTTAACAGAACTCATAAAAATTTGTTGTATTAGTAGGGTACGAACGTGATATTCGGTTACATATATACCCCCACTTCCGGTCACGTGATAAAAGTGGGGGTAATTTAGCACTTCCGATGTGGTAGGGGGGAATTGCCCCTCACAATTTAAGTTAAGATAGTTTAACCTTTGGCTGTTTCTGTCTAGGAGTTGACAAATAACGCTTGGAGTTGCTGAAATCAAAAACACCCTGAGATTTCTTTAAACTAGGCATACACTTTGAGTTGGCTTGAGATAAAATAGGAACGTGAAGATAAATTATTTAGTAAAAATAAATTTATTAAAATCTAACAAATTGGGTAATTCCAAAATTAATAAAAAAAAATTTGACTTCTCGAAAATTGAGGTTTCACAAAATCAGCTCACATCATTTGTATTAAAAATATTTCTGACAAAGACTTGCACCTTTAACATTTAACATTAAACTCTTTTATTTTTAACCAATTAACGACGTACATAAAAAATATGAGAAACGTGGTACGGCTTTGGTGAACTCGGTTATTACGAAATATAGCTTGGTATCAAAAATTACGCTGCTGAAGAATTCTTGCGTAATTCAAAAACAGGTAACACTTCTTTCCTTACGTCGAAGAACTTCGGAACCAAATACACATAGATAACGAATAATCTTGAACTTCTTACCTCACGTTGCAGTTTTTATAATAATAATAATAATAATAAAAAATAAAATTTGCCACATAATGTGGTCAGGAGCCGGAAGGGTGGTGAGCCGCTTACTCCGGGCCTAATCTAAACGGTCTGACCAGGAACGAATGCAGGAGTTCTCCGCAGAACGACTCACGGAAACTCTGTACACTATTTCTCCCCACAATTTCTGAGCTTAGGGCATTCCAAATCCTGACGACTTGGAGCGAAAAAAAATGCTTCCTACAATTAGTTTTAGAATCCTGTATTGCAAGTTTCCACGGATGGCCTCTAGTGAAGTGTACCGAAGGTGCAAAATCAAAAAACGGAAGATTGATTGACGTAAGACCATGTAGAATCTTATATGTTAGGACCAAGTCCGACCTAATCCTACGTAGCTCTAGAAGTTCCAATCCACATCTAGAAAGCCTTTCCGTGTGGTGAAGGTCCCGTAAGCCTGGCAGTCTTTTGGTGAATTTACGCTGGACCGACTCCAATAGATCAATGTCCTTCGCTAGATAAGGAGACCAAACGGGCAATGTATATTCCAAAATGGGACGAACGAACACTTTGAATGCCCAAATTTTTGTTTTCAGATTTCCTGAAATAAAGCATCTGTTGACAACAGCCAAACGTTTAAATGCCATTGCACAGATCTTTTGGCAATGAAGGGATGACTTCAGATCTGATGTAAACCAAATGCCAAGATCCTTTACTTCATCAAGTGATGGTAAGACAGCATTTTCAAGAAAGTCGCAGTGGCGGTCATTCGAGTTTCCAACATGGAAAGAGAGGCATTTATGCACCGAAAGTGGCATTTGCCAAGTTTCGGACCACTTCTTGACATGCAAGATTTCTTCCGCCAAGGCCAAAGATTGGCCCGAACAAGTATTTTCTGCCCCGATTTTTATATCGTCAGCAAATTTAAAACCGTAGGTGTTATCAAATGCGAATTTAAGGTCGTTTATATAAATAATGAACAATAGGGGACCGAGCACAGACCCCTGAGGGACCCCGCAACATATCATTTCCTGTGAGGAACGTATATTCGTGACAACCACCTGCTGTGAACGATTTCGAAGGAATGCCTCCAGCCATCTCCAAAGTTGACCACCAATTCCACAACAGCTAACCTTCATCATTAGTTTACGATGAATTACCGACTCAAATGCCTTCTTGAAGTCGAAGTAAATCGTGTCGCTCGGCACTCCCACATCAGCAGCAAAAGACCAGCGATCTAACACCATTAATAGTTGGTGAGACGCAGACCTGCCAGGCATAAAGCCAAACTGATCTGTCAATAATCGAATATTTTTCCAGAAATAACATGATCGTATCACGAATAACTGACTCCATAACCCTACAAATCACACACGTAAGGGAAATTGGTCGATAATTTGTAGGGTCCGAAGGAGAACCCTTTTTAAATGCAGGAACCACAAGTGCAGTGCTCCAGATTGAAGGCAGCCTTCCCTGTTCAAATGACCTAGTAAACAACCTAGATACTGGAACACATATCTGTCTGCTAATTTGTTTAAGGAGGTACGCTGACATGCCGTCTGGACCACAAGAAACGCTCTGTTTAAGATTGTCTAAAGCTCTTAACACGGTTTTCTCCTAAAAGAAAACCATGTTGCACTGATCCCGAGGGTTTTCAGTTTGAGGCAGAGGAGTGCATTGGTTACCATCATCCTTAATAGAATTTGCTACAAAAATAGAGCTTAGAGTCTCTGCCTTGCTTAGATGGTCGGTGAGGAATGTATTTCCTAATTTAAATGGTGGAAATGTTCTTGAAGTTTTTGTTTTCTGTTTATAAAACCTAAAAAGTGCAGCTGTGTTCCCAGAGCGAATTGTTTTTTCTTCGATGGCTTTAAACCATGACTCTACTGTGTCAGAATAAAGCCTGCGTACGACGTTATAGTTAGTTTGATTTACACTAAGAGGGTTTCCTTTATAAACTTTCCCAAAGCTTCGGTTTACGCTGTTGAATTTTAATAATATGTTTTGGAAGTTTTGTTGCACTAGAGGAATATTTTGGTTTCTCCTTACTCAGTTCGATGTGGTTTTTCAGTACGTCATGAAAACAAGACCAGGCCTGTTCAATACCTGGGTGTGTTTGGAAAACAAATTCATCCCAATTAACACCAGATATCGAGTTCCTAAGTTTCATAAAATTTACTTTTCCTGCGGAGAGGGAGCCAGAGTTTAAACCTTGTGAATTTATACAATTGATAGAAGAATTTACCCTGAAGGAAACACTACAGTGTGTCACTTCTACCAAAATGGTCACCGACCAACACGTAGTAGACTACATGATCTTCCTGCGTAAAAATAAGATCTAGAATATTTATGCCTCTCGTAGGTTTGTCTACGAGCTGGGTAAGACCGAGTGGAGCAATCCTGTCCAAGAAGAGCCTATGGTGGCAATCCTCAGCAGAATTTCGTTCCCAATCAACCGTAGAAAGGTTGAAGTCACCAAGGATTATATTAGAATTCCCCAAGCTCATCGTACGTGAAATAAAATTACTGGTATTACGAATGTTTTCGTCGTCACGGCTGTCAGGGAGGTAGCATAAGATAAAAGTAATTTTGAGATTAGGTACTCCAATTGCCAACGCTTCCGATTCCGATGAGACATTTTCAAGTATGACAGGAAAACCAATACGATGGAGAATCAACAAGCCTCCACCCCTACTCCCACGATCTCTTCTAAGTACCTCATAAGTGTTGAGATCTGCAAGCATAGCGTCGGTAAACCCTTGGTAGAGCCAAGTCTCTACCACAAAAACAAAATCATAAGAACTCTGATTCACCAAGGCCCTAAAGCTTCCAAAATTTTTGACAATACTGTGCCCGTTTAGAAGAATGCAAAAAGGGTCTCCCTTAGCACCAGTAGCTTACAAGAGCTTGCGGTGGAAATGTTGGGGATTTCCCCATTTAAACACAAAAATTTTCCCGTGGCATGTGGAGTAGGGTTTCCTTGCCTCTGCTTGTTTAATGTACAAAGTCACGAGCCAGACGACTGGCTCAAACTGATACGGCATACGAGAGAAAAGGAAAACTACAGGACAAACTTAAAGAAATGAGCATTAGCCAAAATTCAACTTCGGACGGAGCCTTAATTATTTCCCAGACTTCTTATTGATTTACACTTTAAGAAAAGACAGACCAGTTTATCTTTTAAACATTTCTGCAGATATATCCTTTTCCTTACAACGATACACTAGGATAATCGCTTGAACATTAAAGGCTATACTTTTGGCTGCTCACCCCTTCAGCTCCGTTATGATTTGGCCTAGTCCATTTTTGAATACGGTTAATAACCTTGGCGGACAATAGTTCGTATTTTAAATGTGCAGAGCAACAAAGCTGTTTCTCGACATTATAAATTATTTAAGCTAGCGTCAGTTTACTACGGAAATTATTCAATGCTCATATCACTTACTTTAGTCTCGGTCCATTTCAAGAGCTTTCCTTTTTACACATTAATGGCATCAACGAATAATGGAAACGGTCCAAGTGTCCTGGTGATTCGTTTTTCTGCTAATTAATAACTAAGCGTTAGTGGCGGCGGTATTACCACTTTCGTTCAAGGAGCCACGCCCTGGTTCCAGTCAAGACGCAGAAAACAACCACCGTCTCCCGTCTGTGACTGACGCTAACTACTACTTCGGGAATGCTCATAGCATTTTATGTCAAACGCACCTAAAACGGTACGATTTGCGCAGACGCAATACATTTAGAACATATTTACATAATATTTTGAATTACACAATTTAAAGACAAGACAATGAAATTTAAACGCTGTATGGTAACAAATTATTATAATAAATAAATTAAAAAAATAATACAAGTCCAAATGTAATTTAAAAATATAAAATTAGAACATCACAACATGCTACGAGGATGACATTAAGACGCAGGCAGACACTGAGAGCTTCAGCGAGGAAAAATGTTAAGTGCAAGGTGCACCCAATAAATAACCTCACAAAATCCCCCCTGCCCGAAGACTCGTGTGCTCCGGTCCACGATTCAAACGTAAGCCAGAAAAGGGAAAAAAAAATTTCTACGCTACAACTAAACGTCCTAATAAGTATACAAATACCAGAGAGAGGGAGGAAAAAAATCTAATTTTAATCACAGGAAAATCCAATACTGAATTTAATGCCTTCCACATTATTATTTCCAAAGCTATCAACTAAATATGAAGTGAAAACAAGAGTACTTACCAATTACCTCTCAGTCCTTGAAACCCTACTCCATTAAGTTCAATTAACTGCATATAAGGCATACAATTTTTATATTTCGCAAAAATCACACAAAGGGGGAAAAAAATCTTTATTTCAGAAAATCATTACACTAAGTTATGCACCATTTCAAATTTTTAATGTTAAATTTTCCACGTGAAAATTCAAATCCTTAATGGGGCCCAAATTCACGAGAATCGATTTTTGTCTAACTTAAAATTTTTTTTATAAGCTTTTTCGTGAATAACTACATAAAAAAAAAAGCAACGATGAAATCCAAAGCTCTATAACTCAGAAAAGCTTCGAATAAGACTTCAAAAAAAAATTTCTTTTTCCGTCTACGCCAAAAACTTTCGAAATCTACACGAATATGCATCTTTCATAACACCATGTTTGGCAAGGTTTATATTGCATAACTATTTCTAATCTTCCCCCAAACTTGGAGAGAAAAAAAATTCTCTGGTATATTTTGGTTTTATGTTTGTTAGTTCACACCCTTTTTTCCTCCTTGCACGTTCTACGAAAATTATTCCCTAGATCACAGTATTTCTACTTAACAAGCATGGGAAAAAATTTACAATTTACATTTGAGAGAAATCAGAAGTTTGTATATATTTATATATATATTTTTTTTTACTTTTACACTTAAGACATACATTACGACAAGATGGGTTAAGACGTCAGGTGCACGTGGAAATTGTTAGTGCAACGCGTACCCTCAGGCTATTTTGCGGAGAAGAAATGAAAAAAAAATTGTTGGAGGGAAAGTGTACCTTCGTATTCTTCTGTATTACACACAGATCCGGTTGGTAATATCAATTCCAACTACGATCGTGCCACTTTCAAGGAAAGAGAAGAAGAAGGGGGGGAGAGTTTACAAAGGAAACTTAGATCACATTAATGACAGGGGAAAAACATTTAGTTGAAAAACCAGGTTACCTAGACCAAACCAGCCCTTGAACCTGACATTAACGAAATAGTCCACTAACAATACATCAACAATACGACACGTCGCCCAGACAAGACAACCTAATTTAAATCATATTAAGTTAGAAAACTTTTCAGTTGGTCGATGTGGAATGTTCCCTTTTGTTGCTTTCCAGTTGAAACCAGTGACAATTTGTAAGTTTTTGGGTTTAGTACTTCATCGATAACATATGGTCCCGTCCATGACTCAGCTAATTTTGCTGAAAATTTCGCCGCTTTATTGCTCAAAAAATGGGCCTTTTTAAGCACAAGGTCTCCCTTTTGAAATGAGAAATCTTTCCTTTTCTCATCAATAACAGCTTTATGATTTTCTGCCTGTTCCAACTGGCACTGTTGAGCTGTAGCAATTGCATCACGCAAATTTTAAATAGCACAGTAGCCCACTGTGTTGGCCTATAGTCACAAGGAAATTCTGATGGAAAATTAACATCTGAAGGTAAACGGATTTTTCTGCCGAAAGTCAAATAGGCTGTTAAAAAACTTGTTGCCTTTGAAATGGTGGCACGAATCCCCATTAAAATAAGTGAAGGTTATGATCCCACTTTTTCTGCTGGCCCTGTAAACGTTTCTTAATTAAGCTTTTCACAAAGCCCACCAGCCTCTCAGATTGCCTGAAATCTTTGTTTTACACCAAATAAGGTGCACACCTCCTTTAACAAGGTACCAGAAAAATTTCTAGCATTATCACTAATTAATATTTTTGGAGTCCCAAAACGACTAAAAACCTCATCAACGAGCTTCCTTGCTATTGTTGCCGCCGTTGCGTTCTTTAAAGGGAAAACTTCCAGCCACTTTGTTACGTTGTCGACAACAATAAGCATGTGTGTATTGTTCGAACTACGAGGGTACGGCCCTGCTATTTCAATCGATAAGACATCTCCAGGCATGATCAAATGATCAGCAATCCGCATCAAACCCTTGGGAGCCCGTGAATCGCGTCTGTGCTTCTGACATACAGTACACTTTGAAATGTAGGACATTATGTGACTTTGCATCCCGTACTATGTGTAATTCCTTTGTAGGACATTAATGGTTTTAAACGCCCCTAAATGCCAATTATACTATCATTATGCGCCACAACAATTAGACGATTTTGCTCTTCCTCTGGCACGAGAATTACAAATTTTTGGGTTCCAGTTTTAGTCGAAAAAATTTTCCCAACTAATCCATCCTGAATAAAGCGTTAACTGCCGCTCTTCTTGCACGTTTACCCAATTTTCCGTCTGGAAATTTAGTACCTTGCTCAATAAAGTTTTTAACTGCTAAAAGTACAGGATCCTTACTTTGTTTGACTCTAAAATGTTCCACTTCACTACCTGCATCTGGTATTACTAATTTTATATCAACTGGGTGTCGAGAAAGATAATCTGCAATATCATTTTGTTTCCCTGGTGCGTAGATTACATCAAACTGAAATTGCTGTAACCTGATTATTCATCTTGCTAAGCGTCCTGCATTATCTTTAGCGTTTTTGAGCCACTGTAAAGCTTGGTGGTCGGTGAAAACTGTGCACTTAACGCCCTCAAGGAAATACTTGAAATGCTCAACTCCAAAAATTATTGCCAAACATTCTTTCTCCGAAATATTGAATTTAAGCTCTTGGTTTTTCAATGCCCTACTCGCATACTGAATGACGACTGGCCCCCTTTCATGCACTTGCATAAGTGCGGTGCCCAGACCAACTCCAGACGAGTCCGTCCTTAAAACGAAAGGTTTTGAAAAATCTGCTTGTGCTAGAATGGGTGCTGCGGTTAGCCTATCCCTTAGAGTTTCAAAGACTTCCTGACATTTATCCGTCCATTTCCCATTTAATACTTGCTTTTGTTAACCTAAGCAATGGAAATATCAAGCTAGAATAAGATTCTATGTATCTTCTAAACCAGGAAGTTAACCCTAACCAAGATCTAAGCTCTTTTACGTTTTTAGGTGGTTTTGCCTCTTTAATTACCTTAATTTTAGCGGTCTGGTTGAATACCCTGTTCACTAATTATGTAGCCTAAGACCCTCGTTTGTTTTTGCCTCAACTGGCTCTTGTCTGGGTTTAAGGTCAAATTAGCATATTCAAGTCTTGACAAAACGAATTCCATTTTCTCAAGGTGACCGGACCACAATTCACTAGCCATCGTAACATCATCTTCATATCCGTATATGGATTGAAATTGAGAGGTTCTTAAAAGCTCATCAGTCAACCTTTGAAAAATCCTCCCACTATTCCGGAGCCCGAATTGCATGGGCAACGGGAAAAAAAGGCCGCCAGGTACGCAGAAGGAGGCCAACTCACTTGCTCTTTCATCCATCCCGATTTGCCAAAAAGCAGATTTAAGATTGAAAGAAGTTATGTATTTTGGTGTTCCTAAACTGTTTATAATACTATCAATTGACGGAAGGTTATAATTATCAGTTTTTGTTATGGAGTTAAGAAACTTATAATTTACCACTAATCTATAAGACCCATCTGATTTTTGTCTTAGAAATGCTGGAGAAGCCATCTTACTTTTCGCTGGAACAATTAAACCCTGCATTAACATATCCTGAATGATATCATTCATAATTTTTTGTTTTATAGGGTTAATTTGATAAGCACGTTGTGTAGGAATTCGTACACTCTCATCTACTTCTATATGCATTTTAACCAAGGAGCAGCGACCAAGCTCTTTCCTAAAAAGTCTTTGATATTTCAAGAATAAATTATGAACATCCGTTTTTTGTTCTGAGGTTAAATCTGCCTCGTGTAACACTTTTTGCCAAGGACAGATTTCAGCTACAGCTACGTTTGTTGGTACCAAATTATTCTGAATAAAGTTCATTCTTAATGAACCGTCCGTTTTAAAATGCCATTGGTTTTGTGAAAAATCGAGGGTCACCCCTAAATCACTCATTAGATCGGTACCCAAAATCAGACTATATGGCAAGTTTCTACACACTATAACCGAATATGTAATTGACTTATTCGCTATTTTAAGCTCAAGTTTTAGCCACCCCGCAATTTCGATCTGAGAAAAATTTGCTGCACACAGACGCAACCCACAGGCTCTCTACTTCCCCAAATCGCACTCGTTCCAACATTGTCAAGCAACGTGTATAAAGATCCCGAATCCCAAATCCCTTTGACTTCAAAATTTGTTAATGTTACCATCACTTCGGGTCTAGTTTCCATTAATTTTTCATACGAAAAATGAATTTGTAAAATTGGAGCTTCAATAACGCCTGGTGCCCGCTCCCTTGCACTGGCCCCAATCTGTTTCCCTGACTAGGTACGACATTTGGCATCCACTGATGCTGTTGTGGGTAATATGGTTGAAAATTAGCTACTACCTGGGGGAGGGGCCCCGGGCCCGCGGAGGATAAGAATAATTTACTATTGGGAAAGGGGGGTACGCATATTGAACTGGTTTTGCAATTTGATCACACTTGTTGGCAAAATGCCCAAAATTTGAACATTTAAAGCACTTAATACCAGCCAATTTATCCATTCTTAAGGGCCCTAGTTGTTGTGAGGGTCCAGTTGAATTTCCAACAGAAAAATTTGGTACAGATGGTTGAACTTTTCCAAGTTTTTCACTTGCTAAATCCATGAATCTGAGCGTCCTTTCGGCATCAGCTCTAAGTTGAAATACTGATTCATATTTGTTATTACATAACATTGCTGCTAATTTCGGTACAAGATTTCTTCTCACAATTCGAATCATCTCATCCGAGTCAATTCGCTCTAACAACTGGGAATTTAATTTTGTTATATCATTAATAAATTTCGTTGGTGTTTCACCTGGTACCATTCGTCACGAGTATATTGCATCCCTTAACTCTTCCTGATGGGAAACTAAAATAAAACGATCCTCAAACTGTGTTTCGAAATCCCTCCAGGTTCCAGGTATGCAGTCATGCTTAAACCAATCAAGTACTTTGCCAGTTAAAAAATTCACAATCTAATTTTCAACGAATTCCCTCTCTGGTATTTTACGTGTCTGCATAATATTCTCGAGCTTAATCAAGAATTGTTTAGGTAAAACGCTATTTATCTCCCCGCTAAAGCTCTCAACGTTACCTCTGGAATCCATGCTTTTGGTATCGATTAGACCCCTCAGCCGCCGCCGATAGCCGAAATCGCCGCGGGAAATACGTCAGTCGCATATTCGCCGCATTTTTGTTAGGCTAGCCATGTCGACTTTTTAGGTTTTTCTTTTACCAACCAAGTTTGCCTGATCGAAGTTTGACATCATGAGCAATTTTTAGAGGCATTTCCGCATATTTGAGGGTCAAAAAAATCAAATTGCTGCAAGGAAAATAGGTAATCCGAAGCGTAAATTAATTATCTTTTATGTAGGCACTAGTCTCATCTTTGTAGGTGCTTTAGTTCAAGAGTCACCGCTATGTGCACACGAACATGGTACGTTTTTAAGGATGCAGATTACGTATAATGAAGTTAACTCAAGTTTGCAGAAAACTAAAAAATATGTTTAATTTTAACGTTGCATTTAATGGTGTCATTTGAATTTATTTTCTTTGCCAATATAACCTATAATTTACAGCACATTTCATTTGTTGTGTTAAAAATTGTGTTTACGTACTTAAGACTTAATGTGGCATAAAACTAAAATTTACATGCGTAACAAACGCTTTAGCTTAAAAAAATATTATATTGCTCTCATTTTAATGTAGGAAATGCCAAAATTCGTGTAGGCTAAGACGATAGCCGCCAAAATTGTCTCAAGCTGACAGCGGCCGAAAAAATAGTCGGCTAAGATCAGCTAGTCGAAAATTCGCCGAATATTTTCATTAGCCAGTCGAATAACTTAAAATTGATCGGCTGAGGGGTCTAGTATCGATGACGCCTGAATCATTTCCTCGCTATGATGTGTTTTAGAACCCACGTAAGCATCCATAAGCTTAACGTAACGATCACGGGAAATGGTTATCGAATCCTCATTCCCTTGCAAATGCAATGGTGGTGTACTGCCCGGAGACGTCATTCTCGCAGTTAGTAGCACACAAAAAAAATTTTACAATTATTAGACGCTGTCAGACTTCAAGAATAGTATAGTTCCTTTCAATAAACAACTTATTTCTAGTTTAACACAGATTTGTTAAAAATCGGGGGGGGGGGGGGGGGTTAACAGTGCTAAAGCTAACGGTTATAAGTCGAAGACTCTACTTTTCATAACGATTCTTGAGAGGCTTAACTCTTTTACCGCTCACAGAATTAAATTTCATAACTTTCCAAAGTTTGTTTATAGACCCTTCCTAAAAACTTACATGGAGAAAAAAAACTAGAATATAATTTCTGCTATTCTTTAATTTTTTTTTAAGTACCCATTTCAAAATCCTCACTTCAATTACCTATCTCAAGCAACTCAATATCTAAATTTCAGACCTCTGAAAAAAAAAATCCTGCCACAATTTTTCTTTTCGCTCACTTTGAGGTCCCAAGTGCAAATTATCCAGATTTGTAAAAATAAATCTCTTTCAAAAGCTTCAGGCCCCAATTTGTGGTAGGGGGGAATTGCCCCTCACAATTTAAGTTAAGGTAGTGTATTTAACCTTTGGCTGTTTCTGTCTAGGAGTTGTCAAATAACGCTTGGAGTTGCTGAAATCAAAAACACCCCGAGATTTCTTTAAACTAGGCATACACTTTGAGTTGGCCTGAGATAAAATAGGAACGTGAAGATAAATCATTTAGTAAAAATAAATTTATTAAAATCTAACAAATTGCGTAATTCCAAAATTAATAAAAAAATTTTTGACTTCTCGAAAATTGAGGTTTCACAAAATCAGCTCACATCATTTGTATTAAAAATATTTCTGACAAAGACTTGCGCCTTTAACATTAAACTCTTTTATTTTTAACAAATTAACGACGTGCATAAAAATATAAGAAACGTGGTACGGCTTTGGTGAACTCGGTTATTACGAAATATACAGCTGGGTATCAAAAATTACGCAGCTGAAGAATTCTTGCGTAATTCATAAACAGGCAACACTTCTTTCCTTACGTCGAAGAAATTCGGAACCAAATACACATAGATAACGAATAATCTTGAACTTCTTAACTCACGTTGCAGTTTTTATCAAACTGATACGGCATACGAGAGAAAAGGAAAACTACAGGACAAACTTAAAGAAATGACCATTAGCCAAAATTCAACTTCGGACGGAGCCTTAGTTATTTCCCAGATTTCTTATTGATTTACACTTTAAGAAAAGACAGACCAGCTTATCTTTTAAACATTGCCGCAGATATATCCTTTTCCTTACAACGATACACTAGGATAATCGCTTGAACATTAAAGGCTATACTTTTGGCTGCTCACCCTTTCAGCTCCGTGATGATTTGGCCTAGTCCATTTTTGAATACGGTTAATTACTTTGGCGGACAATAGTTCGTATTTCAAATGTGCAGAGCAACAAAGCTGTTTCTCAACATTAAAATTTATTTACGCTAGCGTCAGTTTACTACGGAAATTATTCAATGCTCATATCACTTACTTTAGTCTCGGTCCATTTCAAGAGCTTTCCTTTTTACACATTAATGGCATCAACGACTAATGGAAACGGTCCAAGTGTTCTGGTGATTCGTTTTTCTGCTAATTAATAACTAAGCGTTAGTGGCGGCAGCATTACCACTTTCGTTCAAGGAGCCACGCCCTGGCTCCAGCCAAGACGCAGAAAACAACCACCGTCTCCCGTCTATGACTGACGCTGACTACTACTTCGGGAATGGTCATAGCATTTTATGTCAAACGCACCTAAAACGGTACGATTCGCGCAGACGCAATACATTTAGAACATATTTACATAATATTTTGAATTACACAATTTAAAGACAAGACAATGAAATTTAAACGCTGTATGTTAACAAATTATTATAATAAATAAATTTTAAAAATAATACAAGTCCAAATGTAATTTAAAAATATAAAATTAGAACATCACAACATGCTACGAGGTAGACGTCATTAGGACGCAGGCAGACGCTGAGAGCTTCAGCGAGGCAAAATGTTAAGTGCAAGGTGCACCCAATAAATAACCTTAAACCGATCGTCTGTTGAAAAGTGGGGTGTCACTTACATTTTTCGTCAATCTGGAGGATGGTGGAAAAGTGCTTTTTACTATCTGTTTTCCTTTTTTCGTCGATCTGGAGGACGGTGGGAAAGTACTGTTTGCTTCCTCCTATGATGTCACTTCCGGTAACGTGTTCAAAGTGGGGGTAATGATGCAATTCCGGTCTTATGATGAAAAGTTGAGGCGTCAGTTCCGGTTTTTTCGTCAATCTGGAGGAGGATGGGAAAGTGCCATTTGCTACCCTTTTTTCATTCTTCATCAATATGGAGGTGGGTGGGAAAGTCCTTTTGCTATCTTCTGTGACGATACTTCCGATCACGTGATCAAAATGGGGGTAATGACATCATTTTCGGTCATGTGATGAAAGTTGGGACGTCACTTCCGGTTTTCATCAATATGGAGGAGGGTGCCTTTTGCTACCTTTTTTCCTGATGTGGAAGATGGTGGGAAAGTTTTTTTTTTTTTTTTTTTTGTGGAGAGGATCACGCTTAGGGTACAGCCTGGGGAACCCACATCCGGAACCGTTTCGCTCTAAGACCGACAGTTCTAGAGTTATCAGGGTGGGCCAACTTGCCGAAATTCGAGGTACCCTATTTCCAGGGTGGGCTACATGTAGGGCATGGTCCAGGGAAGCCAAATCCTGTACGGTTTTGCTCTAGGACCGACGGTTCCCGAGTTGTGGGCATATTTCGGATTTTGGAACTGTGCCATTTTATTTTTTTCGGGGGCGAAAATAATATTTGACTGGGCCAACTGTTAGGTAGGCCAAGTGCGGGCGGGGTATCACGAAGGGGGGGGGGGGGACAAATTTCGCTCCGTTTTGCTCTAGGACCAACGGTTACCGAGTTATGGGCATAGAAAAATGGCGGCGGTTCCGGTTACCATGACAACCACCCACTTGGAAAATGGAGGCACTTCCGGTTTGTATGGGGGCGATCATCTTGTCTGTCTGTCCTCCGAGTCTACCAAATTGCATTTTCCAACTAATCGCTTCCTGTTGTGACACCAATTCCTGTATGACATCACTTCCTGTTATGACATCACTTCCTGTATGACGTCACTTCCGGTTATGACATCACTCCTTGGATTTGTTCTAAGTTTGTGTTTTGTGTGATATTTTAAAAGGATATTAGTCTTAGTGACGCGGTGAGTTTAGGTGATATTGAAAAACCTTTAAACAATCAATTGTTATTATTAGTGGAGAGTGTTTTGAACCAAACTCTGGTGTATTGAAAGTTATGGTTGATTTTTAAAGTACATTTTTTAAAGTTTACACCCATAACCGTTACGGTCAGTCCAGTGAGTTAAGTGTCAAAACAAAATTCGAGAAAATTCAGTCCAGACGTAGTTCTGGACTCGAACACACGGCCTCCCAGCCTTGGTGCAGTTGGGCTGGGCTACATGCACCATATCATATGTGCAACTTCTAATATGGCATATATAGCCCTGCCCAACTGCGCCAAAGCTGGGTGGTCGTGTGTTTAAGTCCAGAACTGTTTCAGGACTGAATTTTCTTCGTTGGATCTTTGCTTATATAGGGAAAATATTTCCCATGATGCATCACGCCAATAAAGTTGGCATAGAGACTGTTTGCAGGCTATCTATAACAATGCTGGTATTTTTTTTCCGCACATAAAATTCTAAAGAAAGTAAGTTAAAAACCTCCACCCCTCCTCTGATGTATAAAACAGCCCACCTTTTAAACGTAGTTGTCATTTTGAGATGTGCTCTGGAAAAATGAAGACGCTTAGAAACCAGGCTAGCCGCTCTGCCGCATTTGAATAGACTTCAGTTACGAGCGGTTGTCACTCTGGGTAGTCCTGAATTAATCAAATCAATTTGTGAAATATGTCATAATATTTTAAAAGCCAACGTTCCATTAACGGCTTGCCAAATAAAAAAGTTAAAAAAACACCGCAAAACTATTTGATTGTTAGCAAAAAAGAAGAAAAGTACTGCGAGTCGTAAACTTATTATAAATCAAAAGGCGGGTTTTTACCGTTACTCTTACCCATTCTTGGTCCACTTTTAGCCGGGACTGTAGGAAGCGGTATTGGAAAATTAATTGAAAAAAAATTATAAACTGATAGATGCTAAATTACGCGGTTTGCTGCAAGATGGAAAAAATGACGTTAATTCCATACAGTGCCGGGCTGGCTGGCGCCAGCCAAAATGCCGTATTACAGGCAAAGCTTGGACGTGTTCGAACCTGTCGTTAAAAAAATTAAAACTTTACAACTAGAAATTCCCAACCTGGTTGAGGACCCAACCTTAAGTGACGAAGAAAAAGCAATATTTCTTGTGAAATTGGAGGGGCAGCTTCAAAGTTATTTGAAGCAGTATCGTCAGACTATTTCAACAACACCCATTATGAGTTCAACATCTAGTAGCCCCGCAACCACGCAAGCTGTGGCATCGTCTCAAGCTTCAATGCTAACAACAATCAAACAAGACATTCTGGATGTTATTCCAAAGAGTAAACGCAAGCAGACTTCCCAGCTCATAGATATTTTAGCTAAACAGCCAGACTTCAGCGTTAACGAGAAACAAGAGATTCAAATAGGAAATAAGCCAATCTCTGGCTCCAATATTACAGATTTACTAGTTCACACTGCTACTGGTGCTCGTGAACTCAGTAATTTGCCAGGTCTAGAGGGCTTAAATCGAGTTTTGAAGGATGCTAACATACCTCAAACGCTTTTTGGTACATATTTAAAATCTCGTCCCTCTAGAAAACAGAGTGTTTAGAGGCACGTCCCCAAAATTATCTCCCATATCACCATATATGCCTTCTATTGGGAAGAATTTTAACACGAAATGGATGCATTTATGCGTCAAATCTACTTCGAGCCGTCAAACCCTGCGGGATTTACTGCTTCGGCGCCTTTATACAGAGAGATAAAAAAGCGGGGTATGCCCTTTACATCTAAAGATGTTAAAACATTTTTTAGCTAAAACCGACACTTACTCAACCCACCGAAAGGTAATAAACAAATTTCCGAGAATTCGTACGGCTTCTTCAGGCATTAACGACCTTTGGCAAGCAGACTTAGGTGATTTTTGGATCAATTTCAGGCGAAAATGACAATAATAATTTTATACTTTTCGTAATCGATGTATTCTCTAGTAAAGCATATGCACAGACAATCAGAACTAAAGCTAATAGCGATGTCATTCAAGTGTTTAACGCAATATTTCGCCAAGCAGGTGCTGTGCCCCATGCCCTGAGTTTTGATCGTGGTAAAGAATTTTTGTCGCATTCTTTGTCTAGATTTTTTAGAAAACGCAGAATTCATGCTTACACCACTAGTTCTGACCATAAACAAGGAATAGTAGATAGGCTGATTTTAACAATTAAGGCGAGACTTTACAAATTTTTTACTTAAACTGGATCTTATCGCTATATCGAAGTGCTTCCGAAGATAATGGAAAGTTATAACAATGCTCATCACTCAACAATCAAGGCCGCGCCGAACGATGTCAGGCCAGAAAACCAACTATATTTTTGCAGGAAATTTCACAACCCTCTTATTGTTACCGGGAAAGAACGCCCTGTTAAATTTATTTTTAATATAGGCGACACAGTACGAATCTCCATGAGACGTCACATTTTTGCCCGAGGGTTTAAATCAGGGTGAAGTCGTGAGATTTTCACAGTACTAAAACGGTTTCTGACGAGACCGGTTGCAACGTATGAGTTAGCTGATTTAAACGGTGAAAAAATCGAAGGCAGATTTTATGCTTATCAAATGACACTGGTGTTAAAACAGTATGACGATTTGCATGCTGTTGAAAAAGTGTTACAGGTCAAAGGGAAAGGGAAAAATTGTAAATTGTTAGTCAAGTGGGAGGGTTATTCCAGCAGCTTTAATTCCTGGATAAATGCTTTAAAGGATAAACCTCCTGCATGATTTATCATGGAAAACGAGGGGTTCTATATGAGCCTTCCTTCTAACGGAGGTGACCCCGTCCTATTTCCAGAAAATAGCCTAACCAGTTACACAACTAATTTAGGAAGGAAGGTGGGCTGTTGCAGTTATCGAGTTCAGTTATCCTCACTCGTTCATAAACTTAGCAAACGAACAGGTAGGCACAATGAAAATAGTTTAAAACCCTTATAAACATATAGTATTCCCAAAGCTGCATAAAAAAAAACAGGTGAATCTTACGTTTTAGAAGTGTTTGTAGCATTTTTAAATAACTATTTACAACAAAGTTTCGGCCCCGATCCTCCTGTATTACTCGACATTTCTGATGAAGGGTTAGTAATATTCGGGGTAGACCCTGGTACAGAAATTATTATTCAAGATCGTTTAGGTCTACTTTTAGGGTTCGACGGTGACACAGATATTCACATCCAATACGGAACTGAAAGCCCCAATTTTCCTAAAGAGAGATTAGAACCACAAAAAGAGAACTGGTAGATGAAAGTTCGCACAGATTACAAAACGGCCTACGAAAAAAAACTAACACTAAAACCTGGTTATTATCTGAAGCCCGAAAAAACAGTAGCCGATTTAAATGAAGCCCTTTCTGAAAATTCTGTTGGAAATGACGTAAGGCTGTCGTACGATCTGTTATCACGTTCAGTTAGCGTTCAACTCTCAGAGCGAACAGAGGTTACTTTAAATGAGTCTGCTTGAATTTTACTTGGTTTTGGGGGTTTCAAAACTATAAAAAAAAACGTTACAAGCCCCTTATCCACTAGATTTAAATGTGGGTCTGTATAGCATATTGGGAAGAATTTTAACACAAAATGGATGCAATTATGCGTCAAATCTACTTCGAGCCGTCAAACCCTGCAGGATTTACTGCTTCGGCGCCTTTATACAGAGAGATAAAGAAGCGGGGTATGCCCTTTACATCTAAAGATGTTAAACATTTTTTAGCTAAAACCGACATTTACTCAACCCACCGAAAGGTAATAAACAAATTTCCGAGAATTCGTACGGTTTCTTCAGGCATTAACGACCTTTGGCAAGCAGACTTAGGTGATTTTGGATCAATTTCAGGCGAAAATGACAATAATCATTTTGTACTTTTCGTAATCGATGTATTCTCTAGTAAAGCATATGCACAGCCAATCAGAACTTACACGGATCTCATTGCCAGTGATAAAATCGTAGGTTCTAGCCTGGCACCCTTGTTGCATAGTGTACCTTTAAAAGGAACGGACGGAGATGTCATAACAGAATCATTCCAAAATTTATATTACCGCCCCCTAGTGAGAAATTCGTTTCATCAGGTGCTGGTGGCGCTCCGCAACGATTCGGGGTATTTAATTGATTTCACCCCTAACGGGATGGTTAACATTACTTTACATTTAAAAAAAATTGACTATTGAAAATGAGGGTCCCTCCGTATAATAGTCTTGCAGCCTGCCACTCCCATTTTTGCAAGCAGGCCGGCGGGGGAAATCCCTACTTCGAGGGGACTAGGTGCAAAGGGGATCAGGTTTAATAAACGATTTCAGACGTGGTGCGATACCTTACGTAATGCCCTTAGTTAAACGGGCAGGAAAATATTTAATAAATAAGGGGCAGAGCTTTTTAAGCGATATACGTAGCGGTGTTGGCTTTAAAACAGCTGGTAAACAACGATTAGGTGAAATAAAAAAAGATTTTCTTGACACAGTTCTTAAGAGCCGCCAGGAGGGCTCTGGTCGAAAACGTCGCAAGATAAGACGAGCTGGCTGTCAGATGGTTCAGAACACTTCTAAGCGCCGCAGGGTAAGCAGCAAAAAGGCTAGGGGACGCAAGAAGAAGAAGAAAACTACGCACGACATATTTGAGTAGAGTGAATTCTCCTCACGCATAAACACACCACCCTGTCTACATTAATTTATCATTTAAGCCCTGAGTGCTCCCAGCCAGGGTATGACCTATTCGACCTCCCCCCCACTGCAGTTGAAACGCAAGAAACACTGCAAGTGCAACACTTCCCCATTAACTCTACTTCGGGATCAGCACCTATCGAATTTTCTGTAGTCACAACAGGAAGGGACTTTTATTTAGATCTCGCGGAAACATACTTCCAGTGTTTTATTAAAATTGTGAAATCGGACGGAAGCGATATCTCAGACACGGACAAAGTTGCTCCCATAAACATCATACTACATTCATGTTTCAACAAATTGACTGTATTTAAACGAAACTCTCGTCAGTTCAAGTGACAATTCGTACCCATATCGCTCACAATTAGAACACTTGTTGTCTTATTCTCAAGATGCCAAACTTTCCCAGTTATGCATGCATGGCTGGTATGATGACACGCCCGGTGCTCAAAACAGCAAAGATCCGACATCTGCTACCTCTATTAACGAAGGACTAACAGTGCGCCATTCTAAAATTAAAGCTCTAAAGTGTGGGAGTTGTTTGGTCGTCTGAACATAGACTTTGTTAAACCAGATATCTGTTAAATGGTGTAGACTTTTGGTTGCGTTTAATACGCTCCTCAGATAAATTCATTTTAATGTGTTCTGATGATACTTTAGCTCCCAAGCTTGTTATTGAAAAGGCAGTCCTTCACGTTAAAAAGTGCAAACCCTCTGCAAATCTGTTGATATCACATAATAAAGTGCTAGAATCTAGCAATGCAAGGTACAATCTCCGTAAAGTTGAATCCAAGGTATTTAATGTGCCCGCAGGTGCTCCAGATGGGTCAATCGATAGTGCCATCACAGGGCCTCTTCCCGTAATAGTATAGGTGTGATACTTGTTAAAAATAGTGCTTATGCCGGCAGTTACAAAGAAAACCCTTTTAACTACTATCATTACAACATGAACCATATTGCACTGTTGGTTGACGGCAAGTCGGTACCTACTAATCCCTTCACCCCGAATTTCAGCACCAATTGTTATGCCCGTGACTACATGAGTCTGTTTACTGCTACAGGGCGCTACCAGCAGGACTTGGGGTTAGGACTAAAATACGAAGATTATGCCAAGGGCTTAAGTGTGCACTTCTTCGACCTGACCAACGACGAGGGAGCGACCTATCCACATTTATCACTGGGTAGGCAAGGTACAGTTCGACTTGAACTGAAATTTAGTGAAGTACTAAGAGAGTCCATAAACGTTATCCTGTACAGTGCATATCAAGTGGTAACAGAAATCGACAAGAACAGAACTGTGGTTGTAGAACAGTGAACAAAATGAACACATTACAATTGCGTCGCATATTACGTTCTGACAGTCTCATTTCACAAACCATGCATGCTGATGTTTTACCATGTGACTTGCTGCCCAAGACAAAACAAACTCTGTATATAGTGAACTTCGACACTCGTACTCTGCCAGGCTCGCACTGGATCGCAATTCATGTAGACCCTTATAAAAATAACACCATATATTTCGATTCTTATGGAAAACCACCAATTAACAGTTTTATTAAAAAATGTATTGTTGTAAATGGTATGAAATATTTCGAGTATAGCAAGGCACATTTACAAGGTGAGTGCAGTAATACATGTGCGGCCTACGGCTTATTTTTTTCTTATCACATTGCTAGAAGAGGTTCTTTAAAAACCATATTGAAGCATTTTAACATTAAAACAAAAAATAACAATGATGGAAAAGTTGTGAAATTCGTTAAAACAATTTACAAACACACATTTCCAACATTGCGTGTAAATAAGCCCTGCTATACTCGACCCGTGCATGCAAATTTTTAATATGTCTGTGTAGATTTAAAAAAGGACATTTTAAGTATTAACCTTGTTGCATGTGTGAGAATGGCAAGCTGCCCCCAGCTCGCCATTTCCCACCCAGCTGGCCTTTCCCAACGCTTTCACGCTCGCGCGCCACCTGGCGGCACAAGTCAGTCTCTCGAGGTCAGAGAAAGCTCAAAATGGCCGAGTTAAGATGTATCCAGTCGAGCTTCAGCAGTA
>JAHWFP010146802.1:0-10024 GCA_023313725.1 Lithobius niger
TGATGGCACTTTGGGTATTTCATTGGGGTCCATGGCTGGTTCGATTTTTACTGTTAAGAAAGACTTGTGTACCAAATTTATGTTTTCTGCAAAATTTCTGCAAAAATTTGTTACTCCACTTAATGATTTCTGCCCAGTGCTCTACAATAATAATTGCTCTGCCGATGCGAATACTGCAGTAACATCAAAATCGTGTTCAAAAGGCCTTGATCGTTGTTAATACCTACATTTTGAGCTGTACAAATTGAAAATTGGTTCATTGGTTCGATCTCTAGGTGAGAGCAAAAGTTCTAACCCATTTGGCTTTCCGTGTCAAGAATAATGTAGTTACATTAAAATAGCACGCGAAAGGCCCTAGGCCTTGTCCATACCTACGTTTTAAGCTATAGAACTTGAAAATCGGTTATGTGGTTCGATCTCCAGGCGAGGACAAAGAGTCCAACAGCAACATTAATGATTTCTGCCCAGTGCTCTGCAATAATATTTGCTCTGCCGACGAGTATACTGCAGTCACATCAAAATCCGGTTCAAAAGGCCCTGGTCGGTGTTAATACCTACATTTTAAGCTATACAAATTGAAAATTGGTTTATTGGTTCGATCTCTAGGTGAGAGCAAAGGTTTTAGCCCATTTGGCTTTCCGTGTCAAGAATATTGTAGTTAGGTTAAAATAGCCTGCGAAAGGCCCTAGGCCTTGTCCATACCTACGTTTTAAGCTATAGAACTTGAAAATCGGTTCAGTGGTTCGGTCTCCAGGTTAGGGCAAAGAGTCCCAACAACAACAACAACAACGACAACAAGAAATGGCCATGCTGTGGACGCCGAACGGTTTGATTGTTATCATTAAAATTTGTAATGTGGTGAAATAGTTACGACACGACCCCAAATTCCGAATTTCGTTGGTCTATGTCAATTCTGGGCGAGACTATAGGAGTTCAAAGTTTGACGTTTAACGTGGAAGTTCATGCTGAGGCTTACATAAGGACCGCTCCCGCGGTCCTCGATAAACGAGTGATTGGGATTATGGGGGGGGGGGGGCCGGCTTTATTAATTCAGGGTGTAGTTCGGCTATCAGGTCAACTTGTTAATGTTTTACTTAGTATGTTCGTTGTGGCACGTTTTTGTCTAGTCTAGGCTCCCAATTTTTTGCCAGTCAGATGAGACTAAACGTAACCCTTACACCTTTACTTATACAGCCAACTTGCCAACTTTTTATTTTCAGAACTTTGTTAAATTTTAGAAAAAAAGTGGAGCCTGCCTTTCAGAACTTTGTTAAATTTTAGAAAACCTAGGAGCTCACCTTGCAGAACCTTGCTAAAAAAAAAAAAAGACTTAACTTTCTGACAAGTGAGGCACTCACGGCGAAAAACAGTTCCGGTCAAAAAAAAGCCTTCGTTATACAGAAGAAGTTGCAGGATTAATGTATGTGACTCTAAACGAAAATGTTGATATCTCGAAAACTACTGGACAGAATTGAATGAAACAAAAATTGGGTTGCTTATTATGACATCAGCTATATTTCTATACGTATTACATGTAATGGTAAGTAGCCAAATATAATTGGCCGAGCGAGCAGCACGAGTTGATAACAAATGATATATCTTATAAATTACTGGATGAAGTTGAATAAAACAAAAACTGGATTAATTTTATGATATATGCTATATATTTCTATACGTATGACATGCAATATTCAGCAAAAAAATATAATATGCAATTCAGTATTTGTTTCATGAAAATCCGTCCAGTAGTTTTCGAGATAACCGAATTTTTTCATAGTTGTTATTACGACCCTCGATATAACGAAAAGGGCGGTTTTTTTTTACCGGAACTGTACATAAAAAACGGCTTTATTACAATTTTCGGTTTGGATGGACTTCGAACCTTGGTCACTAAAACTAGAAGACAACCATCAATTACAAATAAGCCAAATCACCTACAAAATGCCCTCAACATTTCATGCTCACGACAAGTAATTAAAGACTCAAATTTGCCTGTTGAAGGCATCGCCACGTTGATAAGATGTCATAATTATTAATTCCAACGTGGAAAGATGTTGTTAATTCCAACGTGGCGGGGTTTCAGCTAGTTTGAGTGTCTTTCTTTGCATGTTGTGAGTATGAAATATTGAGGGAATTTTGTAGGCTGTTGGTGGGCATATTTGTTATAGATGGTTGTCTTTCATAGTGACAGAGGTTCAAAGGCTAGTCGAACCAAAAAACTTAATAAAGCCGTTTTTTTTTATGTGCTTCGCGGGCACCTACCTCACTGGTCGGAAAGTGAACACAGTCTAATTATTTCCCCCACGACTAGCAACTTTATGATATATACCTTTTCAGTTTAGCCTTATAATTTATGTTGAATAAACTAACTAACTTACTTACTTCACTTTAGTTACTTACTTCTTATTCCCCCAAAACCAGCAACTTTCTGATCAATGTTTTTTCAGTTTGACCACTTATTGAATAAACTAACTAACTTAATTACTTCACTTACTTTACTTACTTACTCCTATTTCCCCATAATCAGCAACTTTCTGATGAATGCTTATTCAGTTTGGCTTTATAATTTACTAGAGGAAGCCCGGGGCAGGTCATGAATTAAGTTTATGGACACATTTTCCGGGACATTTTTCCGGCACTCTTCCCGACGACTTGTCAGATTGATGGACCACTCATGCCTGCGTCTTGTTTGCATGCAGGTAGAATGGGAGAGCGCATTTGTAATGCGGGCGCGAGGAGGGGAGAAGTGATTGCTCTGCCCGACGACTTGTCAGATTGAACCTTTATTGAGTTGATCGACCACTCATGCCTGCCTCCTGTTTCCATGCAGGCAGAGTGGGAGAGTGCATTTTCAATGCGGGCGCCAGAAGGGGAGAAGTGGTTTTCCTTTTAGCCTTCCTTTTAGCCGGCCTCCAAGATTATTATAAAGATGTTGAATAAACTAACTAACTTTACTCACTTACTTTACTCACTTGCTCCTATATTTCCCCATGACCAGCAACTTTCTGATGTATACCTTTTCAGTTTGGCCTTATAATTCATGTTGAATAAACTAACTTTACTTACATTACGTACGTACTTCTGCAGTAATTATTTCCATAGGAGTCATAACCATGCAACTATTAGCCTTTCATCTAAAACCAGGAAAGAAACACTTGGCTGCGGTTTGCTTTCTTGCCAGGCTTCGCGCCAAACGACAACTGATGGAAGAATCCGTCCAAGTTCTTTCCTTCGTTCCCATCATTATCCCTAGAGCGCAATAGGCCGTAGCTTCTTTCCCTTATCGCGACAAAAACAATTTTTTTATGTCCACTCCGACCTCATCTGTCTCGCTTTGTTGCTTTCCCCACCCGTGTTTTCTGTCATCTAATTTTTTTTATTTTATTTTTTTGGTTTTCTCGCAATTCTCGCAAACTCGTTTTTTTTTGTCTCGTCCCAAGTTTGCACTAGTCGTGCATTTTTTTCCCTGGAGTGGTTTGTCACGCGTCAACTTTGAGTTGTCCCTTTCTTCTTTTGTCTCTCTCAGCTTTGCTTGGCCCATCTCAACCCTTCAAACACTTTAGCAAATCTCAGTTGACGTTTGCTGCATGGGTGTTGGGAGTGTGGCACAAACATTCCTAATGTGTGAAAGTTTGGCGAAATGTTGGTCAGCAAAAAAAAAAACAGCAAGTCCAAGCGTGACTTGGTACACAAAGGTTATAAAATAACAACGGTGACATGGGCCGTAATATCTAGTTGTATTTTCAGCTATTGGCCAAGTGCACCGTTGCTACAGGTAATAGCAACGGGCACCGTGAAGGCGTATACGTTGTATTTCATGTAACGGCATGTTACATAGTTATACATAGTGTTGACTAAAAGAAATCTAACATCATAATTTTATCGGGTTCAAAAAGATGTCGATGACAAAAAAAAATGTTAACAATGAAATTCGTTAACAATGGGCGTCAAACAATGTCCTCAAAATCGAATAACAATAATTGACTACAATTTTGGTGCACGTCGTTTATCGTTGTTACCGTGCAAACTATGTCTGCTCACGCGAAAAATGGTATTGTTGGCTGGCTAAAGGTTTTGCTAATGTTGTTGACGAGCAAAATCAAAGAAACCGTGTTTTTGCTAAAAGCCTAACAGTTTTAAACCAAATGACGATGTGTTGGCAATTTAGTGGGCAGACATTGGCAGCCTTATACGAAAGAAAGACTATAAAAAAAATTATTTTTTTTAGACGTAAACTACTGTCTCATTTTTGTAGCTGGAATGGTAGAATGGCGTCTTTTGGCGTCGCTTTGGCTACGTCATTGTCTTATCACAACAATGCTAAATAACATCAAACAGTTTATACAATGACGACGACGAAAACACATTGTTAAAACATTTTTTTTTTATTAGTCTTCCGAAAAAAGCACCACCACGAAGGCGGTATTCGCTTGTGGTTTAAATTATTCATTTAGCTTAACGCCATGTTCGGAAACAACACTGAACGTTGGTCATGGTAACAAAATATGATACCTACCACCAGACATGGTCACAATTTCTACAGATTAAACAATGCGAACAGCCTTTGAATTCGAGCCATGTGAAGCTACAATTTAAGTCGAAACACAGCACAAAAATTGAACACGAACGTGAACATCATAAGAAAAATCATCAGCAGTATCGACAAAATCATCAAAATCATCAGTCCCATTATCAATGGGACAAGAGCAAAAGTGACGTAAGTACATTTGCTTATGCTTACAATAGAGCGGTGGCACGACGTAGTATTATTGTGTATAACTCTATGGTGGAGCCTTAATGGGTTAACTGCAAGGGGCACTGCGGACAGAAACAGAAGGGCGTCACACTGAAGCCGATGCTGTGAAGAGTGATTTCTTAGACATAAAACGCGCAATTTTGTTGTTGGAGAAAACAACGTAATTTTAAGCCTAAGAAATCCGCTTTTCCGTTGTTTTTCCCTCCATTTTTGTGTAGTGTACCTTGTAGTTATGCCCTCAAAAACCCATACTGATGCCAATATGGCGGCAAATGTCACTGCTCCAAACAGCGGCGTCTGAGCGGCTTCGAACTTCTCACTTTTGTTGCACAATAAATAATTGATTTGCAAGTCTTGAAGAGAGATAGAGAAAAGTGTTGCCTGACCAACAACTATACCCCGCGAGAACATGAAATAACACTGGAATTAAATTTTCGGCCATATGAGACCATTTTTATCTGTCTAATCACGCTTATTCTTGTGTAATGTTGTTTTACGTGAACAAGACCGAGAATATATGGGCGAAAATTTTATTCCAGTGTCACTGAATGTTCTTGCGAGGTAGTTGTTGGTCAGAGACAAAATTTTGATCTATCTCACTCTTGTTGATTAAGAAAAACGTTCTTAGCAAAGGTTTTCACAATAGTTTGTTTCAAAGGAGACTTTCCAAGAATTCCACATATAGCGTTGCATACGAATGCCCAATTTAATTCATTGTTGTAAAATTAACGAGACGACGAAAGATAGATTGTGGCAGAAGCCGCAGAAGACCCCATTTTTACACTTTCACTCACGAAAGAATACATCTTCTTAACTCAACAAGTGCTGCTGTTCGAGAACTACTAATTTTTGTTAGGTATTACATTTCGTTGTAGCATTTACACAGATTCTAAAGTCTTAAACTAAACCAGAAACTTCATAAATTATTCATTTTCTTCTCTATAGCACCACAACTTCCACGAGGCTCCAATCGCTTTCAGCCATGACCTCGCTTCATTATTCCATGTTCCGCAATGGCGGCGACGGGTGTAATGGCGGCCGAAAGGTCGTCTATTGGTCTGACCCGGGTCACGTGACCGCGCAGGCGCAGCCGTCTCGTCCTTCCCGCTCGCGGGCGATGCCATCAGATCCGATCGAGATCCAATCAGAACAAATTACCCAAGCGTGAGGGGAGCGATAGAGAGTTCGAATAATAGTCGGCAGAGAACTGGAGCGACCCCAAAGGGTAAAGGGGGACGCCAGAACTGGCTGACCAGGCGACTCGAACGCCTCTTCGCTTCGATGAACTGGTCAAAGCAATCAAAGCGCGGCGTCGGTCAAACTGACCTAATTAGCAACAAGTCAAGCGATTTTGCGTGTAGTAATCACAGATTTGAAAGGGCAAAAGCTAAAATGGCAACTTTTAGCCCATGATCTCAAAAACGGGGTTGAATCGAAAGTACGGAAGAGCAGTCACAGATTTGTACTTGCTTTACACAGTAGCGATGGTCTAGGGGGGGGGGGGGCAAGGCAGCCCAAAGCGATAAAGTACTTGCTGGTTTCAGCTGCCTGTTAACCCCTTGGGTTTTAATTTGTGCTTGTTTTTCCTTTGAAGGTAGATTTCGATGAAGTCAGTGCATTACGGACAATATTTTGCATTTACTGAAAAATCTTGGAATTATTTTGAAGTCTGTATATTGCGCGCCAATAACGTTGCGTCTGTCGTGCGCGCCGTTGTGGGGATTTTGCCTATACTTTTCTAGTGCCAAGTACGTGATGTTGTTTTTCCCATTTTGGGAATGGGATTTCGCAAATTTGTTTCATGCCAGCCTTCGTGTTTGTGTGTTTCTGAATTACCTTTTCTTTTTTTTTTTTCATTTTTTTTTTTGTACATTTTACGGGCTCTGTTGTGTAATTTTTGTTGTTGTTGTTAAAAATAAATAATTTGATTACTAGAAAGAAGAACCGATGACAGAAAGGCTAACCAACAAGTAAGTATATCCGCAGCAATAAGCAGTCTATCACCAAGAAAAGCCGAAATCCATTTCAAAAGTCCGCTACCAAGACCCAGTCGTTCAAGTCTGTATAGTACTATAGTTTCGAATGAACCGCTGAGTGGAAAGCTTTGCAAAAAAATCAAAATAAACAATGTCCGTGGGCACGACCGCTTCCAGAGCTCTCATCCACACGTCGATACAATCCAAAAGCTGGCATGTTTATTGATAACAAATGGCACCACGATCGCTTGAACCTATGCTGCAACGATTAGTAATTAAACAAGATGGAAAGCCAAATGGCTCAAGATGGATGCAAACAAGCGTTCCTCCAGTGGCTAATGGAAAGTGTATGTTTGTTTATATGTACAGTTCCGGTCACAAAAAAAACCCTTTTTCGTTATATCGAGGGTCGCAATAACAACCATAGAGAAATTCAGTTATCTCGAAAACTAGTGGACGGATTTCCATGAAACAAAGACTGAATTGCACATTATATTTTTTCTGCTGAATATTGCACGTCAAACGTATAGAAATACAGCATATATCATAACAATTAATCCAGTTTTTGTTTTATTCAGTTCTATCCAGTAGTTTATGAGATATATTATTAGTTATCAACTAGTGTTGCTCGCTCGGCCAATTACATTAGGTTACTTACCATTGCATGTAATACCCATATAAATGTAGCTGATATTATAATAAGCAACCCAGTTTTTCTTTCATTCAATTCT
This sequence comes from Lithobius niger, assembly GCA_023313725.1. Taxonomy (NCBI): domain Eukaryota; kingdom Metazoa; phylum Arthropoda; class Chilopoda; order Lithobiomorpha; family Lithobiidae; genus Lithobius; species Lithobius niger. The sequence goes on from JAHWFP010146802.1 coordinate 7,464, forward strand.
GTCCAGTAGTTTTCGAGATATCAACATTTTCGTTCAGAGTCACATACATTAATCCTGCAATTACTTCTTCCGTATAACGAAGGCGGTTTTTTTTTTACCGGAACTGTACATGTGTGCGTGCTAAATGTTGCCTATAGATGTTTCCTTTTGGCCGTGTCGATGTAGCTCAGCAGTAGAACTTACGCCTTTGGTTTCGAAAAACGTGGGCTCAATCCCCGCTCACGCAGTTTGACATATAAGTCCAAAAGGCAACGTAAATAGGTTTGCATCCGTATTTATTTAACCCTTTTTGAGCCTTATTAACCTTTCTTTCCATCCCGCTTAATCATTAATTTTCTTTCTCGTATGTCCCATTCGTTTCACTTATGTGGCGCGCCAAACAAGCGCCCCTCCAGTAGCGAATGGAAAGTATGTTTATGTGTGTATGTGTACAACAATTAGTACACATTTGCGATAAAACTAGGCCTAGAATACAACTGAACCCCAACAGTGACGCGCAATCCGAAACACGGCATTGGAGCTACTTATTCCGTACTGGGCTCTTTCTTTGAGCCACGATAACTTTACCATTACCCCATTCATTTCAAATTTTCACCATGCGTTGTATACCCTAATTATAGACTTAAGTTCGTAAATCAATACACTGGGTAGGAAGTTCCGTGGGAGGTTTAAACTTTCACATGGGACATTATTCAAACACGAAATATTCAGGGAAATGCAGCAGAAATTAGTGAGTACACCTAAAACTAACTTAGAGCACCCACGTCACATCATTTACGTTGCAGTTGAAGATATGCACACATCTTTGATATGCACGTTAATCCAATTTCTTTACCTTGACATCTAAGGGCTCCTTTGCGAATGAATCGTCTTTGCTTTCGCGCAGCTACAATTTAACCGCGGAAGCAAAGGTGTCGTGGCCATGGTAGCAACGCTATATACCTGGATTAGTTAAATCCGACATCGCTTAAAGTAAATGCTTGCGGTCTTATAGTAATAACAAGATTATTCCATTCGGAAAAGGGAAGGGACGTGCACAAGGACACTTCTAACCTCCAAGAGTGTTTACAAATCAAGGGAAATTCCAAATTTAAAAACAAGATTGTCAAAATATCTTGCAGGCAAACCCTTAAGTTTAGCTTTAAAACTCAACAATGAAAGGGCCGTGGCAATTTCACACGGCATAGCGTTCCAAATCTGCCCAACTCTATAAAAGAATACTGAAGTCTGGTAGCATCCCAAACAATTTGAAGTGGATTTGCCCTAAGCGTTCTCCTTCCTTCAGCTTAACAAAGGGGGAATCTGGCCCTAAATGGGTAAGGCCCCAAATGAGCTTATAACTGCACCTCGAATCAATTTTGATCGGACGCACTTCTATACCACACGCCATGGCTGTTTGCTGTGACGTGCACATCACGTGACTGGGCTAGTCCAATCAGACGACCAAACAGCCGTTGTTCTCGTTCGTCATTGGCTAACTCATGGTGACGTCACGGCAAACAGCCATTGCGCATGGTTTAAAGTTTCAATACGGAACATTTTAAGTCTTTGCCCATAGGTAAGTCCACCCCTTCCACGCAACCGTTTAGTAAACCTGCGTTGGACGGCGTCAATCTTGTTCACATCTTTAACTAGGAATGGTTCCACACTTCACTGCTGTATTCTAAAATGGAGCGAACAAATGAATTAAAAGTCTTAATAAGCACACATGCAGGACTCGCCTTAAAACATTCAAGGATCAGATTTTCTCACGAATGGGCCTTATCAGCAATTTCAATACAGTGCTTTCCGAATTTCAAGTTATCACAAAAAATAACCCCGAGATACTTTTGAGAACTAACTGTGCTAACTTCCGCATCACGTACTTTCTGTGAGGGTTGTTGTGCCCCATGTGCATCGCATGACATTTGTCAAAAGCAATCGGCAACTGCAACGTACATGTCCAATCATAAACAACATCCAGGAAAGCCTGTAACTTTTCAACCTGCAACGTGTCATTAGCTTAAGTATGTACACAGCTGTCAAATTCTTGCGTACGTAGCCTCGGATCATCAATGAGAAAAAAAAAAAAGACAGGGCCCAACACACTGCCCTGTGGGACACCGCTTATCACTGGCAGAGACTCAGACATTTCCGCCCCAACAAGTACCGCTTGGGTACGACCATGTAAAAACTCGGCTATCCACAAAATAAACTGATCACCCAGACCACATTTTTCAAGCTTATAATCTGTGACAATAAGATGAAGAATTTCACCTGACGAAACAGTTTACTCACTCGCTCTGAACTATCATTATTGACTTTTTTCGTTGCGAGCCGGCAGAGCTAAAACCGGCACCATGTTGGAATTTCAGACGCTTTCCAGCTGGGAGAATGCAAAGGCGAGTCGTTGGTCAACGCGTCCTTACTCTTTAAGGTTTTTTTTTGCATTCCGCGAGGTCTAGGTAGCAAGGTAAATAAAGAAAGAAGTCACAAGGTAAAGGGTAAATGAAGCAAGCAGTCTGCGTTAAAGACTGTCCTTGTGAGGATACACAATACACTAGTCTGAGAAAGAAAGAAAA
>JAHWFP010146803.1:0-16424 GCA_023313725.1 Lithobius niger
GGGTTCTTGCACCGCTCCTACTTTTTTGTCCGTATGAGGAAACGGATGACAAAATAGGAGTGTTTTTTTTTTGTGAGGGGGGTGATGGGGTAGGGTTGCTCGCTACAATTTTTTTCCCAAATAAATGTTCCGAGCAGGAAAGACGCCTCACATTCAGTGCAGATTCGGAACCTACACCGTAGCATGCATAATAACCTCACTGTTAGGTGTAGATGGATCCTACAATCTCCAGATGAATTTACTGCCACTGGGAAATTCCGATTTCTTTTGCATTTTGCACATGACGAAGTAGCTATTACTTGACATCAAATGAAACAATGAATGCACCATAGTCGCAGTTACACTGTAATGGCCGCCTTGTTGAAATCAGGGCCATTTTGAAATTCGGCTTAGTATCGTACGATTTACTTCAAATTTAGAACAGAGACGAAATAGTTGATACCAAGTGAAACAGTGAATATGCCATCGTCAGTAGTAATATCTAATGACCATCGTCTTGAAATTGGGGATCCATTTTGAAATTATGCGTATTGTCCCATTTCCTTCAAATTTAGGATGGAGATGATACAGTTGATACCACGTCAAACAGTGAACGTGCCATAGTAACTAGTAATCTCTAATGGCCACCATCTTGAAATTTGGCCGCCATTTTTAAATGATGCTTAGTATCGTCCAATTTCCTTCAAATTTAGAATAAAGACGATATTAACAATTGAAACAATGAATGTGCCATCGTTATTATTAATCTGTAGTCCACGCCATCTCAGCCATTTTCAGCCATTTTTAAATTATGCTTATTATAGTCTAATATCCCTCAATAAAAAAAATAAAAAATGTGAAAGAAAAATTTAAAAGGAAGTTGTACTCAAAATCTAAAGTGGGTGTATAGTGCATTCTTTTCGGTGCAGGCAGAAGCACCGAGGCTGCACTGTTTTATAGTTTTGGTACAATTCTAAAAGTAACATATTAATAAACAAAAAATGGAACGTTAAATGTTAAGAGTAGGGGTCTAAAAGTCAAAACCTAGAAGGAACACAGACAAGCTTTGACAGTTAGGGTCTAGGTATACAATTTTGTCAGTAAGAGGCTGGTAAGCATTAGATCCTTACTACCCGGTGGCCAGCTTTCGTCCTTAAGAATAGGAAAGCAGTAAATACATTTTGACGAAAAACTGTAAATCCTCCTATAAAGACTCATGTGATTATGCAGTGATAGTAGGGCGTACGTTTCCTGCTTTGCTTTATGTTGAAAAGTTTATTTTTCGGTTTGGTAACATGACAGAACATACACAGTAAAGAGGATTATTGGTTGTCATCAGTTACCTATGACAACCAATAAAATCTATGAAATTAGTATAAAGGTAGCTTTAAAGAAAGTTCTTGGATTTACAAAATTGGCTTGATAAATCATTAAGCAAGTCCAGTGTTGGTGGAGATGCGTTTCCTGCTTTGCTTTAGGGTTGGAAATTTTTTTTTCGATTTAGTAACATGTCAGCATACTCGCAGCAGAGACCATAATTGGTTATACTCTACCATAATGTACGAAGTATAATCAAAAATTCTAAATCATCAAAAGACAAAATGCGAAACTTCACAAGAAAATTATGTTCTTAAAGTTCTTTAACGATATTCTAAGAACAAAGAAAACCTGCTACAACCGTTCATACACATGTTCTGTCTGAATAGACTTGAACTAAGCTAGCCACCGGGTAGTAAGGGTCTAATGCTTACCAGCCTCTTACTGACAAGATTTTGTCCCTAGACCGTGACTATCAAAGCTTGTCCGTGTTCCTTGTAGGTTTTGACTTTTAGACCCTTACTCTTAACAATTAAGGTTCCGTTTTTTTGTTTATTATACACTATAAGAAACACTCCGCTGGACCGATAGCATCGTGCACATGGAGGCAACATTCACGATGCTAAGAGAGTTTTAGCATAGGTTGTAGTGCAACACTGGCCTGCATTATTATCATAGATATATAAAAAAAAGATATAATATAATCATGAAGCATTTGGTCCATTTTTTGTCCGAAAATGTATTAAATAAGCAAATTATACTGCTATCTAAAAATTATGGAAGACAAGCTCCAGCCTAGAATTGAAGAAATGTATTTATTGGCGAACCAAAGGATGAAAAAAGGTAACACTTTATGTTTAATAAAAATTTCTCATAAGTGTTACGTGTAAATGTTACGGGAAAAAATGAAGATTTTAGGTTATCTACTCATACTAAAACTCCAATATCTTCGTAAGTGTTACGGAAAAACGGGGTTTTACCCCTAAAAGTATTTTTTCTTATCCTAAAATACTTACCTGTATTTTATTTATGCTTTCCAAGTTTGGAAATGCCTTTCGTCCCAACCTTTAATTTAAACGCACTCCGGGCCCTTGCAATGGCACTCCCTGAGGCGCATGACCGCCGTTAGGCGGCGTCCCCTTCCCGCTACTCATCACAGTTTGTCTCACTAATCCCTAAGGACCGTTCGACATGGGAGGCGGGAGGGTTCTTACAGGTAAGTCTTTTAGGATAAGTAAAAACTACTCTTAGGAGTAAAACCCCGTTTTTACTACTATCCTAAAATACTTACCTGTATTTTATTTATGCTGACTTTGTCCTGCCCCCTAAAGGGTGGCGTCGAACCCTGCGCATTGCAAGTCCCTCATACTAGATTAAACTTCATAAAAGCTCAACCTCAGTGTGCTGTATACGTAACCTGCTTCTCAGTTCTGCCTCAATCCTTACCACTTGCCCGCTGCTACGACGCGTTGTCCTCTGTTGTGCAAGCCGGCAGTCTCAAACACCTCTCATCCTACTGCTTGATTTCACTACTGACATTCTTCCACCCACGGTGCACCCAACGAATGCCAGCGATGCTGCCATCACTCGCCAGTATCCAGGATTATCTGTCCCAGACACTGCCGAAAACTCGAACACCAAAGAGGCCCTTGAGACCTCCATATAAACCTAACTCCACTGACAGAGACCATAACTTACTCATCTAGCTAGGGAGAAAGCACCTCTACTAAATAGGGGAAGGAGCCTCCTCAGGGTTCAAAATCGTTACCCTGGAGCCCCGGCGCTGTGATGCCACTCGTTACCAGTCACATGCCCACCAGAACACTCCCTATCTCGTGCCAATGTCGTCAATCCACTCCATCGTACTGCCGGAGTTCCTAATTGCGTTGAGAGGTGAGGGTCCACACACCCTCACCAGTCTACCCTTAGGTTACACACATCCCGGGTGTCCCATGCCACCTCTTCACCTGATGATCTTTTATACATGCACAACACAAAGAAGCATTTGGGAGTGGCCAGCTATCCCCACCTGTCAAATTTGACAAATTTTCACAACCAACTGTGAGAAAATGACCCCTCCGTGTTAGCAATTGATTCTGAGGAGTGTCTACGTCGCCCCTAATGGTCGGTTATAGTCCGCATCACGGACTTGACAAGTTGACACTTGACAAGTTGACACACCTCGGTAAGGGTTGCCGCGTCAAGCGCATCCCCAAAAACATAATATGACGAAAAAGGCACGGTGGGAGCGAACGTCACAAGGATTACCCGACTGCTCCCAACAAAAAACGGTCGAAATGTATCGACAAAACTTGAAACCAAACGGCGAGCGCAAGAATTCGTTTCATAAGATCATTCCCAAAAAGGAAAGAGGCCACTGGGCAATACACTGCTCATCAACCAGGAACTCACATCGGTCTGCTAATAACCAATAATTTTCAAGTCACCTAAGTAAACGGTGTACCACTTCCTGCACGAAGCATTTCGCTTCGTGTATAAACATCCCCTTAGAGATAATATCTCGCTAGGAAATAAACTGCTCGCCAACACCGCAGTGAACCGAGGTTTACATAAGAGCAACTAATAACTAACACGAGTGCTAAGGTACAAGTGCCATGATCGGCGTCTCAGAATTCATCGCTTATGGATCTTCCAAGAACTTCACACAACAATATAAACGACCGAGAAAAATCTCAGATAATTTCGTAAAGCCAACGTACCAACAGTCCAGTGCAGTAAACACTATCTCCCAAAACACAAGCACACAGGTGTTGTACCATGAACGCAGCTGAAGGAGGTCCAAGTAGCCACGAAGACCGAGCTTCACAGAAATCAGTTACCACCACTTCACACTACTCACTGCAACCGTAGTGTCCGCCGGCAATGTCACCAGGAATCAGCTACGTCAACGCACCCGACTGGAGTGTCATCCGCATGTGACCGCAAGTGAGAAGCCGGGCGGCCCCAACGCGTGCTCCCTCGGCCGGCTCTCGGGATGTAATCGACGAACCGGCCAATATAAAGGAGGTCGGTGGCTTTAGCGCCACAGGACTCTCGACTGATCTTACCCAGATTATTAAACGACTAAAAAGATAGCCGTGATATGACATCGACTTGCTAAACACAGCTCCTACTCCAAAGTGCCAGATCCAATTCAATGGGTGGATAGAGAGCAGCCGCCATCTCTCCATCCCTGTCACAATGCGATTCGAGAGTAGCCTACTGCGCGTCAAATAGCCCTCGAATCACTGTTACATTTCCCAAAATCAAAAACACCTAATCCTTAACCCCATCCTACAAATCTGAGGCACACACACGCAATGCTAATTTATGTCAGTTGCCAATCATAACTGTACCCTAGACATCCATCAGCCGACACAGATGGCGTCAATTTACCCTGCTGTAAACCCATGTACTGGCTGGCCATACTGCATTAAAGCCACCGAGAGGAATTTTACAATAAAATCATGCTATGACCAGGAGACTGTAATTTTAAATCTACGGCCAAAGTCTTTACGGCTTAAACTTCCTATAGTAAAGTGATAAAGCGAGTTTCCGGTTGGTCACAACAAGTACAAGAACCTTCGTCTCCAGCCTGTCAACATTCAGAATACAGGGAGACCACTCGGCCACTGGGTACCCATACAAGGTTCACCAACATTTTAATCTAGAAAACTAATTAAAACAGAGTGGCGAGTGCCATATTAATTGTCTCTAAAGACAATTCAGGTCCAGAATAAAGTGACTCAAATCAGCAGTTTTTAAAACAATTATTCATCCTCAATCACTTACCTCGCCAAAATTTCAATCATCATGAAAAAGGGAATAGGAAAATATGTGGCGAGTGCAGTAATAAGATCTTTTGAAGACTTGTAAAGATAAGAGTACAATGACTAAAATGTGGCAGTGTTACACAATACCTCAATCGCCAATTAAATTCTCCTTAAGGCGAGTTTATCCCACCTTACTACGAACCTAAAATCGTATCGATCCAATCACCAAAATATACTTCTTGATGTAGGCTTATCCACCTTCGAAGAGCAGTGGACGCCATCAACGTAATTGATGGTCAAGGCTACTTACCAAAACAACCTTAGCCCAAGTTACAAGCGAACATCACGCTTTGGCTAAACGTCTCTCGATTGCCTAAAATAATTGATAGGCTGATTGAAAATTCGGCTGCGATAAATCCAGTAAGGATGTCCATAGTCTATTGGTTGGCCTTTGGATAAAGCCAAATCGAATAAGGACGACTGACCTAAAGGAGCCCAAGAAATCAGGACCGTGCGACTAACACCCACGTGTGCCAGCGGTCTGGGACCGTGACACTGATGTGCCCCAGTGGTCCGCGACCGCTGTCTATGCCACCACGCCAAACGCTCGGTAAGCAATCGACTAAACCGGCCCGATTTACTAGCAGTTTATTTGTCCTTTGACTCACCAAGAACAGCAATAATGTGACTGCGACTGGCACACAGGTAAACCGCAACTACAATCCACCTAGAACAAACAAACGGGCTAGTATGAGTATTTCTCTCATTTCCCCATTCCTGTTGCATTGTGAATCAAGGGTACTGCGCATCAAGTCAACCCATGAAATCACTGCCACAGTTCCCCTGGTGTCAGACAAAACACCATAACACAAATCGTAAAATCTCTACGATACTTGTTTGCAAACCAACTAGCAAAAGCCAAACGTCAACTTTTACTACTAATCCATACACCATCATCACGGTGACTGGAGTGATATTTGTCGACCCCCCCCCCCTCGTTGCTGAGAGAGATGAGGGTCTGTCTGCACAAACCCCAGTGTCCTACATTTATCAATGTGCAAAGTAAACAGTTTACTAATTAAATAAACCATAGCCGTGAGCCACCAACACCAGCAAGTGGCATCTACCAGCTATAACATCACTGTCAATCGCACATGTGGGGAAGGGTGAGGGATGTTGCCCCCTCCCCCCCCCATGTCCATGATGGATGGTCTACGTCACCTTCAGCGCATCGTCCAGTCACACGCTCCTATGCACCAAAAAACCTACAACACCCGAAAATTACCACGTTTCAGGTAATAACGACCATAGCAGACACCCAGCACGGCCCAAGACAATCGAAATGTACCAGAATGCACCAATGGAACAAAACAAATTAAGAAATAAAAGTTAAAAAGACAAATAAATAAAAAAAAAATTTGATTTAAAAAACAAATAAATGCCCCGATATACTCCATGCCCCAGCTTTATACCTACGTATTAGGCAACTGCCACAACCAGCACCATTCAAAATTGTAATTGTACCTATAATCAAGAAATTTTTCATTTCACTTTTTGTATACATTTTTGTTAAAATATTATGGGCAACTTGCACAACCTGCAACTTTCAAAATTGTAGTTGTACCTATAATCAAGAAGATCTCCAACAAATCAAAAAGATTTTTCTCTTTCAGTCAAGGTGTAGATAAAGACGAAACCAGCCTTGATCCTACAACCACACAAAATTTCTTTCAGTCAAGAACCAAGTCACCTTGCTTTTGTTCACAACCTTACTAAAACTCTCCAATAACATCATGAGTCCATGCCTTTGTACACACTACAAACCATACTAAAATGCTCCAATAGCATTGTTAGTACTGCTACGGGGAAAAAAAGTTGTGCCATTTTCATGAATTTAAATGAAAGGTCTTAGGCTAGCTACTCATGCTAAAACTCCAATAAGATGGTAAGTGTTACTAAAAAAAATAACACTCTTTGCCCCTCGCAACAAAAAGATCTCCAAAAAATCAAAAGATTTTTCTCTTTCAGTCAAGGTGTAGGTGAAGACGGAACCAGCCTTGATCCTACAACCCCACAAAATTTCTTTCAGTCAAGAACCAAGCAACCTTACTAAAACTCTCCAATAACATCGTGAGTCTATGCCTTTGTGTGTTAACCATCATCACCCATAGAAAGAGTAAAGAGAAGTGTGGGCCGAGAAAAAAGTTTAGGAAACTGAGCCAACATCCTTTTTACGCGTCGCTCGATCCATAGACTTAACATTGTTTTTTGGGGGGTCTGTGAAGCCCTTGATATCCCCAATCACCATACAAACCATCACGTAGCAGTTGGACACAACAAAATATCATTAACCTCCCTCCCCATACAAGCCACCGCACCACCATACTGACGCGCGCACAACATCCAATACAAAAATCATCCCATACTAACGCTCGCACAACATCCAATACACCCCACCATCCGTAGGAAGAACAAAGAAAAGTGTAGTCCGAGGACGAGTTTGGAAAACTCCGAGCCAACATCCTTTTTACGCACCTAGAGGTGAGATCTTCATAAAAAAAAGGAGACTGTCTCAATCCTACACCTATAGGAAAGAGCAAAGTAAAAGTGTTTAAAGAATTTTACAAAAATGATAGAATGTGGGTAAAGTTAGTTTTACTTAATAGTAAAAACTGTTACTATCTCGCACACAACATGCCCATACAAAACTTTCCCCCACCGTACTAAAGTGCCGCACAACATTCTCACAGAAACCCTCCCCCACCATTCTAAAGTGTGGGTCAATTTAGTTTTACTTTAAATGAGTTTAACACGATGGATACTACAGCCCCATACTAAAGTGCACACAACATCCCATACAAAACCAACCCATAGCTAGTCCAATACTAACGTGTACACAACATCCCATACAAAACCTCCCCACCATGCTAAAGTGCGCGCAACATCCCATACTAAAACCCTGCCATACTAAAGTGCGCACAACATCGCCTACTAAATCCCCCCTCCCCATACTAAATTGCACACAACATCCTATACTAACCCCGGATAAAGTTAAGTGTACCCAAAATTAGAATTGATTTCAGTTAGGAGACCTCACAGAACCCCATATTAATGGTCATTTGGGTGCATACTAACTACTGGCAACACCTGCCCTCACACAGATAGGGACACTCTCTTAATCGATCAATCTCTTTGAATGGCTCTAAAAAAGTGCGTTGTTATACTGTAAGTGAAAGTATGGCAACTTTCACCCAGTTGCCACTGTAACAAGTTTTTAAAAACACTGAATGAAATTACTCTTTCTACCACTTGTCTAAGCCCAATGTTATTATTGTCATTAGTTGAACATTTTTACAGGTTAACATTGACATAACTGCTGACGCTTGATGGTTACATTTACAGTTGTATGGGTTATAAGTTCTCGGTTTATAATTTAATCACAAATAATACCATGTAACAAAATACGTTGTAACTCCAAGTGCTTTTACCACATAAATTATTTTATGACTGAACAATTTAATTTAAACTTTATCTTTGTGCACAGGCTTTCAAAATAGCCTTATTTGCATTTCTTACAAATTTTTCTCTACCAATTAAATGTTACTCAAATGACTTACAGTCGTCATTAATTTAACTATTTTTTTTTACAAATGTCACCCTATTTATACTTAAGCCACTAAACTCACAATGGTTAACAAACTTTACGTAAGTTTTTAGTACCTTATTCTGGCTCCCCCAAATACTGGTTCTTACCCACTGTTCAGCTAGCTTACTTTCAGCAAGTGGTGCTAACGCTTGCCGATAACCTACACATAAATTTTTCACCATGGAAGAAGCAACAAATGGTAGGCTTACTGGTGAATTTTTGAAAACTAGGCCTTGATCTTGTTAAACTTAAAGCAAGTTAACTTCGTGAACATAATCTGCCAAATCACACCCTTAGCAGACCTTGAATTGGAGAGCGCATGACCGCTATCTAACAATTAAATGTTACTTAAATGACTTACAGTCGACATTAATTTAACTATTTTTTTTACAAATGGCACTCTATTTATACAGCCACTAAACTCACAATGGTTAACAAACTTTTACTTAAATTTTTAGTAACTTATTCTGGCTGCCCCAAATACTGCTTCTTACCCACTTTTCAGCTAGCTTACTTTCAGCAAGTGGTGATAACGCTTGCTGATCTACACGTAAGTTTTTCACCATGGAAGAAGCAACAAATGGTCCCTAATCTTTACTACGCACACACAGTGGCGTAACTACCGCCGCTGTAGCACTGGCAGCTGCAAAGTGAAGGGGAGTGGGGATGGGGGGGGGGGGGGACACAAGCAATAATGGGGCGCATTGGGCATAAAAACAAGTTATGTCAGATCCGGCCTACGTATTTATCAAACCCCTCAATTTTTTTTAAAGCTCAGCTTTGAAATTCCGTAAAGGGTTGCTTGAGCTCCTGTCTGGGCATAATGCAATCGTGCTCTGTCTCTTGTTTCTATCTTTCACTCTGCCATGTTGTCAGGGCAACCAGCTGACCAGGATACAAGCATGGACTTATATACTATCACACTACGTTAATGTGTTAAGCTCCATGGTACAATACACGAGAGTCAACTAGGGGATTTCCCATGGTGTAACGAGGGTGTGAAGGACAGGCAACAGGCCGCCGGCATTTAATGAGCAGAGCTGCTAAACTATAGCAATACTAAGAGAATTATTTCGCAAGATTTTTTGTGTTGGACAATCTACTTCTGCGTAAAGAAACTCCAAAAACTCTATCAATTCTTTCTATCACATGCTATAGACGATAATTATACAGAAAAGAGTGATGATTTGTTTGCTACATGAAGAGTTCAAAGTTCGAAAGGAGACACTTTACAAGCGCCAACCACTTCAAGAATTTGTAAAAGTGAAGTCGGGGATTGTGAAATGAAAAATTCCTATCAAAATATGATGTGCAGTGGTCTGTTCCCAGATTTATAGGTGTGTGTGCACCTTGCATGCACACATTTGCTTTTGCTCTACTCTGGTACTTATATTATTAATCTGCTGATTGGGTATATTATGTTCACTCTGCAGTTAACCATACTCAAGCAGCCAATACTGAGTGACTATGCTAATATGACTACGTCATAAACACTTGCACAGAAAATCATTAAACTCGCTTGTTGCCAACTGTCCACACGTGTTTGTTTCCTTCCTAGTTAGATAGGATAGGTTGCATGTGTTAAGTGCAGATACACATCAATTGGTGAAAAGAGAAGATGCATGGGCTTACCTCTAAGTTTAGATAATGTTTAAAAGTTTCCCTTACAACTTCGAACTTCAGCTCCAAATTTTTAGGTAAGATGAATGTTAATTATTTGGCAAATAATTTTAGTCATCCGTTTAGGGGATGGATTTAAACAACCTTGTTTTAAACGTGAATTACATTTCACTTGTGTTTTCACTTGTGGCTGTGTTGGCATTTCTGGCTAAACATAGGTTTCTGCCAGGAATTTAACTATTATTCCCTGAAAATTACTTTGCATTTACTATTTCTCCAATTTAATTTGAAGGTCACGTCTAAACGGCGCTTTGCGGTATTTGCTACTGGACTATGCTAGCTAGTAATGCTAAAATAAATCACGGCTAGATTTAGTGTTGTGCATTGTAAATTGCATACTCAGAGGAAAATTTTAAAGCAATCAACTTTATTGCTTGTTAGTGGTTATAGAACCGTTTGCTTCTCTGGTGTTGTACTTGATGCTCACTGTGTTGTTTCACAACAAAATTCAAGTAAGTGTGTTCGAACTGCATACGTTTGACAAATTTAAATAGTGTGTTTAAAATTAGAAAGCTTACAAATTTAGCGTTAAATTGAAACCTATAGACGTATAGAGTTAAAAATGTATGTTGATATTTTATGTTTAAACAAGTTTAATGGTTAATTACTTGTTATTGACAGGTTTAAGGGTTACTTACTTGTCCAGACAGGTTAATGGTTAATTACCTGCAAATTTCAGCGTAAGTATTACGTAAAGCTATTTATTTGAAAATAAGTATGCTAGTAAATAAGCTTAAACTGTAAATTTGAACGCTACATTGTGAGTAAAATTGTTTTTGTAAAATTCTAAAAACTGTATTTGCAGGTCGTTAAACGATTGTTTTAGGTAAATTAAGTTTTGTCAACTAAAAGGCTTTTTGATAAATTTAATTTAGCGTTGCATTAAGCTTAGTTCAAAAAATGCCTACTGGTGGCGCTGAAGCTGTCAAACCTAACGGTTTATTTGATACATTTGTTCCATGCAAGCATTCTTGGTCAATGTATATTTTGAAATTTAAATGCTTCCTTAAAACCAAGAAAATTAAGGATGAAGATCATTGTGACGTTTTTATTAGCAAGTGTGGGTGATGAAATGTTTCAAAAAATTGTAAGAATTATAGATCCTCTTACCGTTTGACGCTCTAGTAAAAGCGGTTGAAACCTCAGTTGAGCTTGTACAATCTCGGAAAGGCTTATATTTAATAAAAGGTCTCAAAAACCTAACAAATGTATTGCAGAGTACGTAGACATACTTGAACAGCTAACTAAGCATTGCGGTTACGATAACATCGTTGTTGGCAAAAGTAAGGAAGAAATGATACGTGATAGAGTAGTCGCTCGTGTAAACAGCCCTACTTTGCAGCGCAAATTAATTAAGAAAACACAACTTAAAAAGCTACTGTGGAATTAGCCCTGTCTCTTGAAGCTGCTGATTTAAATCAGCAAGAACTTAAAACTTGCTCTAGTAGTGTTAATTTTGTAACACAGTCTAAGCATAAAAGTAAACACCATTCGTCTAAACACTCCTCCACGAGCAATAGCGACCTAGTTTGTTTTTGTTGTGACTTTAAGGGCCACGCTCGTAGTTGTTGTCGCTTTAAACATTACAATTGGTCACTGCCACGAAAAGGGACATTTAAAAGCGGTCTGTAGAAAGATTAAACACTTTAATCAGAAAGCTAAAACATTTGAGCCTAAACCGCATCCAAAAGCAGTGGTAAGACGCATAAATATGGCTATAAAACAACATAGCTCATTTACTTCAACAAGATGAGGAGTCAGAGTCTGGTTCAGTAGTTGAGAGTTGCAGTGAGTATGAAAGTTCGGGCGAGTCCAATGGCCACTTGGAAGCCAATGTACTGAGCAAAGATTCGGTTAAGGTGGAGAAGTGGACAGTCATGTGTGCCATCAATGGTGTGGAGTTGCCACTGGAAGCAGATTGTTGGTGTGACGCCACAATTTTATCTTTAGTTAGTATCAAACTCATTTTAAGAATTGTAAACTCTTAAAGACTAACATATTCGTTAAATCATTGACGGGTCAAATTGAAAAAGTTTTTGGTTGATTTCAAGTGGACGTTACAATAGGTCACAGGTCTGAGCAGGTTCAAACTTTAATCTCCAAAAGGGAACAACTCTCTTTAATGGGCAAGGATTGGTTAGCTATCTTTAATTACGATTTTAAACAGTTTTATCATTCAGTTTTATGACACATTAACTAGATACAGAATGACGAAGTCTTAGAAGTTAATAGATCAACTATTACTCCAGAAATTTTGACAGCAAAATTCCCTGAATTGTTCAAAGCAGGGTTGGGTTGCTTCAAATATTTTAAAGCTAAAATAAAGCTCAAGCCTGACGTAGTACCTGATTATCGCGAAGTAAGACCGGTTCCACTCGCCCTAAAAGAGCAAGTCAATGCTGAAATCCGTCGTTTGGTAGCAATGGGAGTTTTGGAGCCAGTAAGCAGTAGTAATTTGGCTACGCCCATTGTAGTCATGCATACGGCTAAGGAGAAATTAGGATTGTGAGCATTTACAAAACAATTGTAAATTCGCAACTAGAAGTAGACCATTCCATTATCCAGTTCCCACCGCTGCTGAATTGTTTGGTAAGCTCTCCGGAAGTGATACGTTCAGTCTAATTGACCTCAAGGACGCATTTCTGCAGATGGAGTTAGACCAAGAATCACAAGAAGCCCTAGTCATAAACAAGCCTTTGGGTTTGTTCAAATTTTTGCGTTGCCCATTTGGCTTGGCTAGTATTCCGGGTATCTTTCAACGTTTAATGGTTAGCCTAACAACTGACATCCAAAATTGTGAGCCATTTTACAGCAGAAGGGTGTTGAACATGACAATAGTCTTAACCAGCAGTTGTCAGCCTTACAGAATTCTGGGACCTGGCTTGGTCTGGGGAAGTGCAAAATTGTTCAATTTGAACTGAACTACCATGGACATAAAATCAATTTGGAGGGGATAACAAACTTACCGGAAGTGACTGAAGCAGTGACTGATGCCCATAACCCGAGAATCATACCCGAATTACAGAGTTTTCTTGGTCTTATTAACCAATATGCTAAGTATTTGCCTAATTTGGCACACAAATTAGTTCCCATAACGAAATTGTTAAGCCCTAAGCAGAAATGGATTTGGGGATCCGAATGCGATGCAGCCATAGGTAAGGTTAAGCAGTTGTTTAAAACATCAAACGTTTTGGTTCATTATAACCCTAAGTACAAGCTTAAACTGGCCGTCGACACATCTACGATTGGTCTGGGAGCGTGCCTGTTGCATACCCTCCCAATTGTCAGGACAAACCAATTTCATTTGCACCTAGGAAGCTTACAAAAGCAGAACAGGGGTACTCGCAATTCAACAAAGAAGCCCTTGGCGTTTCGTGGGGGTAAAGAAGTTTCACCAGTACCTTTACTCTAACCATTTCATCCTTCAAACCGATAACAAAGCGTTGCTTTGGATTTTTAGTTCGAAAAATGGCATCCCACAGATAACCGCCAGTCGCGTCCAGTGTTATGCGATGTAACTCTTATGAGTTGCAGCATGTGTCTGCAGCATGGTGCAGCAATTTAACACCCGCTATGTTGTCCAGATTACCATTGAATGGGTAAGGCTGAGGACCAACCCTCTCCAATGTCGGTCGCCACTCGCCATTTGGCGAATGACAATCCTCAGTTGGCGACTTGGAATTTAGCCCTACTCGACAAAATGGCGACTAGCAATAGAAAATGATGCTCAAATTGGGATGTCTTGGAAACCGTAAGCTAGAGACGAACGGTTTGCGGTGTTCTGCTCAGATTGCTAAGGGCTATACAACAGCCTTTTCTTCAATAGTACTGGGGTAAAAGAAAATTTTACATCTCTGTAAATGCATAAATTAGAGAAACCATGCATCGTGCAAGATAGATGTATTTGGCATGTGGCGAGTAGAAGTTGTGAAATGGCGAGTACTTTATGAGATCTACAGGCCAAGTGGCAACTGCAACTGGTATGATATTCGAGAGGGTTGCTGAGGACTTGGAGCAAGAAACTCTTTACAAGGTATTTTATTTGCAATCTGTTAAATCTCTGCCTGGGCTAAATGATAATCTGGTCAAAGCAATAGTTAAAGACCCAGTGCTAAAGTATGTAAAGCACGGTTGGCCAGAAAAGGTAGAAGAACCTGATATTAACCCCTATTTTATAAGAAAAAACGAGATTTCTGTTGAATTTAACACCTTGTTTTGGGACCTACGTGTCATTGTGCGTACAAATTAACGTGCAAGGAGACTCCAAGACCTACACACTGGTTACCTGGGGATTGTGAAAATTAAATCTTTAGCGTCAAGCGGTATTGAACTATGCCGTAATATTTCCCAAATTAGCGCAAGTTTGCCAAACGATGAGCTAAATGACGACGATTCAGTAGCGAAATACACACAGCTTGCAGAAAACGACGATTCTCCAAACTGTGCACGAAATCTTTCTCAAATTCCCAATGTTTCACCAATGCAAATGAGTAGGATGGAACGCCGAAAATCAGTTCTTTTCCCTTGTCCAATCATGATATGAGGAGCGAAAGATCTCCTAATATGGGTATCGTACCACCGATTGAAGGAAGTGTGTCACATAATCGTCATAGTTCAGTACCAAATCACATGTCAATCAAGCAAGTAGTTGAAAGCGATCGAACTCCTGCTGCAAAGTAATCAGCGAAGAAAAAAATATCCAAAGTTCATTGCAGAACACTGACACGCAAAGTGAAAGAGAAATACCAGCACTTCATGAATCAGATTCACAAAACAAAGCCAATGGCTGAATCCAGCAAGGTCCATTGGTCCCGAATGTTTTTGCCTACATTCATATCTCTGATTCAGTCCCTACACTTTCAGAACACACAGTTGCAGGCAGTTCTACAACCGGTGCAAAATGGCAAATAAGTCTGAAAATTTCTCTCGCTGAATGCCGTGACAAGCGTATACGAGTTAAATCTATTTAGATTTCTGAAAGAATTTTGCTGAATACTTAAAGAAATTGCTAATTCTATGCTTCAGATGGTTAGCTGAACTGATTTACAACTTCACTCCTAATGCAACAAAATATTAACCACTGGTGTGGATGGTACAGGTAACAGGTTGTAATTCGTTGTGTTTTATGTGTGCTCACTTTAAAGCTAGATTTATAATTTTTCTAACTTAAAAAATTAATAAATTAATGTTGACCACGATTTTATGCGTGAAAGAGTAACTTCCGAACTATGTTTGTAAACTAGTTGATCGTAACTTCATAAAAAGAGGGGTTTTTTTTACCACTGTTCAGAGTAACTGAAACATGTGCCAGTAAATTGTTAATCGTAGTCTGGTAGACAAAGACTTTTTTTAGAGAGAATTTAAAGCACAAACTGTTGTAATTTGTTATAATTGTTTACATGTTGCTTATCCTGTCTAATGTATTGTGTGTTTTACTTATTTTTTTCATGAGGAAAGCCATTACCCGTTGAGCAATTGAAATGAGAGTGTCTTAAAGTGTTCAAAAAATTAATTGACCGGTAATGTCATATATTGGCAGAATTGTGCAATCTCGATAAAGATGTGTTTGGAAGTTTCTATAGCCTGATACAAGCTATCCTGAAGACAAGATTTCCGATTTAAAGATTTGAAAATTACCATTCGACCAATTATTTCAAAAGTTGCTTAGAATGTTGTTTGACGTTGCAAAAGTTGACCTTGTTGTTTCAATAAAAAGAAAAATTGCTAGTCTTGAGTATTTACAGAGAATGTTGCAGTGCTGCTGCTGATTTAGGTTTGTTATACGTTTTGTAAAAAAAACATTGAAATAAATCTACATTCAGATAGCTTTTTGCAGACAGTCGTAAAATTGTTGGCGGCCAGAAATAACAAAAATCAGAATCAGAATAAATCTTAAAGCATTGTGCTATATTGATATATGTATAAATATATTGGTAAATCAGCAGAATTTTATGCTGATTATGTAATAGTTATTGGTTAAAAACTATTGGTTATCGATTTTTAAACCACGGCTGCGAAGATTTGGCCGC
>JAHWFP010146804.1:0-12594 GCA_023313725.1 Lithobius niger
AAATTCTTGAATTATTACTAATAAATAAAAGAAAAATAAATTAAGTGCTCGGAACACATTACCGACGGAAAATCCATTGATGATTCTCACCACATTGCTTTTTAAATATGTCGTTCAACTTAATTTTAACAGTAGCCATTTATGGATATTACTGATATTACTGTATACAGTAAATCAATAATTTAATACGTTTTTCAACCTACATCCTAATTTATTTACTGTAAATTACATTTAGTATTCTCCGTTTAATTTGCTTCAGCTATCAGATTGGTAAATTTATCTCGCAACGAAAGCAAAGTAAAAAAGAACGAAACCAATTAAAAAAAACCTGTATGTTCGGTCTCAGGCCTCGCTCCACTCAAATAAACTTCAATTCTTATTTTTATTAAATATCAGATAATGCCAAACCATTGAAATAAAATTTAAAAACATATAAAAATAATGCACAAAGTTTAACGTTGCATCGTATGTCTGATAGCTAACACTTGGCTCCTTTTTGACATCACTATCTATCCATGGTTGAAATTTAGTAGGGGCTTTCTTTACAATTTATTATATTTGCTTAGGTAACTGTAAAGTAAAAAAATGATGCTATAGCAATAACAGTAGCACCATTACTTGAGAGAAGGGTATTTCCGGTCATCTTTTGTCCAATTACTCACTTATTTTGAATTCCACACAGGTTCCCATGTATGTTATGAGTTCTTTCCATTCAATTTTGACAGTAGGATCCTAAAACATAAAAAGAAATTCAAATTTTCACGTTACTATTGTTGAGTATCTTTGAGATTGTGAAGTTTGGTGGGTAAGTTTCGCTAGAGTTCACGAATCTGCTAATCAATCATAGAACGGTTTTGGTGGGTACCATTTGCTGAATTTCACTAATCCACTAATCTCTCTCGCCTGCCTCTAAATACAGTACGATGACGTAATTTGGAAGTTGATAATTTACTAGAATGAATTTTGATGTAGGTATTGAATGTCATTACTATTAATTTTATAGTCATCTATAATTATGCGCAAAGGTTTTATTGAAATATACAGGATACAAATAATTATAAAAATGAATTGGTTGTAACATGTTTATTAACTATTAGTTTGCATCCGAGCAGTTGCTGATTTACAATCAATTCTTGGTGCTATAAAGCAGAGGGGCACTGGGAATTGTAACACGGAAGAAATTGGTGGAAATTCCGTTTGTGTGTCCTTGTGTCGGGGCTGGTGCTCAGCAGTGGGAACCCATTCTTTAATTTTTAATCACCTTAACGTTCATGCGTTTTTGAGTTTGACCCCCAAAATGTTTTTTGTCCGAGGTTGGTGCTCTTTTAAAGGAACTCTACCTTAGGATGCAAAAGTTCGAGAGGGGGGGGGGATTGAGGCTTAATGGCGCGTCGACAGCTTGGTCATTAGCGCCAACCTCAGTCACAGTGCAGTGGTCCGGGTTGCCACTGCACCACACATTACAGAGATATTATTCAAACCCCTAATCTAAATCTTGTCATACATCTGTACCTCCTGCAAAAATTGAAAAACACCGGACAGGAGGACAGACTTATCGCCCAATTGACGCACAATGTCATGCGGAAGATGGAAACGACGACGAAAACCATCAAGATGGCAACAATCAACAAGGAAGTGCCGGACCGTAAGTGGCCGCCGACACCAATAACATTCAGGAGGGTCAACCCCCCGCAAAAGGAAACAGTGAGTAAGTCGAGTGTGACCAATGCGCAAACGGGCCAACACCACCTCCTCACGGCGACTGTGGCGACACGCCGAGTGCCATTCCTCAACAGTGCCTTTAATAGCTCGTAATTTATTGCCGTCCTGTCCATCCCACGAGGCCTGCCAAAAAGCATGTAACCTCAGACGCAGAGTTGGAAAAGCGTCCGAGGGAACAAGCCTGAGATCCCTACCGAGAGGGCCAGCGCGAGAGATGAGCGCGATTCTGGACTCTGACGTAAGTATGATATTGCAAACTTCAACTAATTCAATTTTTGCTAGCGAATTAATTTTAAATATTTTGGTTGAATGTTTAACCGTGAACTTTAGTTGTTCTACCTAGTATAAATGAAATGAACCGTTTTCTAAGAGTCAGGGTGAGCCTTAATGGAAGCGTGAGCGAATTTAAATTGAAAAGTGTGTTGCGTTTTCAAGGAAATAACAAGGGAAAAAGCGTTAAATAGTCCTTTGAACCTAAATAGCTTTGAAACGTATTTCTACTATCTATTAGCGTAAGAAGTGTGCCAGTGTTCAGTTTTCTGGCAAGATTTAGAAATGCACACGACGTCTCAATATGAATTCAGAGGTGTTTGGAAAGAAAGTCTGTTCCATTAATTTTGGTTTGTAATTGTTGCCTATTTCTCTATCCTCCAAATAGTGAGCAGCTTTTAAACGAAAGTGGTCATATTTTTATTGTTACAAGCTTGGTGACGTAAAGCAAGTGTGTGAAATACCGTATTTACAGTTTTCCTAAGTGCTATCCACTTAAGCCAAGTTTTCCCCCACCGCACACCATTCATGAGTGGCGTAAATTTATGGTATCCATTAAGTATTTACATAGATTAGAAAGTTAACTAGATACACCGTCTCACTTCTTCCCGTCCTACGCGGAGCTCTGGCGGTAGTTGCGGCTACTAATACATCTGCTAATGCTTTTGCCTTCGAAGCAGCAGAAGGCAAAGCATTAGCAGAGATGTTAGTAGCCGCAACTACCGCCAGAGCTCCGCGTAGGACGGGAAGAAATAAGACGGTATATCTAGTTAACTTTCTAATGTATGGTATTTACTACAACCACCATCGAGTAACCTGAGAGATTGAGGCCTGATTAAAATTTTCTTTCTGTAGCAATTGTGTTGGTATTTTTAAATAACCAGTTTCTTTCTACTAGTTAAAGAAAGAAAGGTCTTATGCGATTGGAATTTTTCAGTAAAGGCGAGTTACACTGAATTTGTGTAAAACTAATTTAAAACGCCTTAGAGATTGTATGTTTATGCGTGAGTATCCTTGTTAATAATAAATCTGATTCAACACACATTTTCCCTAGTTTCAGTCCTACTTGTTTATTTACAAAGTGCTAAATTTATTGATGCTTACGTTGGTTGGTTATCACTTAAGTTATTTCAGAGTTTCAGAGTGTAATTTTTACTCCCCCCTCCCTTCGTAACAGCGAAGGTATTGGCGTTAGTAATATCAATTCTAAACGCAAATCTTCAAACGCAACACACGTCACAAGATGTTTGTCATCTCCAAAATACAGTAATTTTGAAACATTAAGTGTTTGCCTAGATGTTATTAATTCTTCCTAAACTAGTCCACAATAAAACTTTGTTCCCAAGTATTAAATTTTCTTTTGTTTTACGTCTTCCTGATATATCAATATGATTACAACTCAAAATGACAGAATGTGAGACAGGAAATTCGTGTGGTTCTTTAAAGAGGGCCTTGCTGTAGGAATACAACAAGAGCAGAGAAACTACTGGTGATAACAACCACTTGCTTAGCTTGTTAATAAAACTGTTATCAAAGTTAAAGAGTTAACACGGTAAAGGGTTAATGAAGATCTACCGGACTCTTCATTTACCACTGGACTTGTAAATATAACAGATGTAGGACAAAAGAGATAGCTGCATCTGTTAGAAAAGTCCCAAGCTGCTCTATCGCTATGCAACTGGGGCAGATCCATAGCTACAGACTCAAACCCAGCTAGACGCTATTCCGTATCATCTTTTTTCAAAGGATTAATTCATTTGGGATAAGAAGTTATCATAAGGAGTATGTGATAAGGAGTTGTGCAACAGCCCGTGTAATGCATGATATCTTAAACTTTCATTCAAACAGTGTAAAGGGAATCTTAGTAAAACTATAGAGTGAAGCAGGTTGTGATTATGGTGTTATTGCTTGTCATACCTAATTTCTGTGGTAAACTTTAAATAGAACTTAACAAGACACATATAAGTTATTCTGTAGCACTACGTAGTGATGCATTAAAATAGAACTACGGGCGTGACAAAGTGACCATTCGTTGTTAAAAACCCCTAAAGCTAAAGAACCTAAGCAGGTCATAATATTATGGTAACTGCTGCCAGTTATCTTGTGTGAAATACTATTTACATTAAAAGCTAGTTATACACCTCGCTTCTTGCTGTATTACATAAGAAACAAAATCGAACGTAAATTGACTTTGTAAGTTAAAATTTTATAGTTATTGTTTTGACTAAGTAATATACGTAACTTACATTATTGATCAAAGCACTACGGATTGCGAGTGTCGTATTGGCTATTTCCCAAATCTTCTTTATCGAAATGTTCGAATTCTCAATGAGGTTTATTACAGCCCAACCCGCATGCGGTGCTAAACCTTCTACCTGATTGAATATTTCTTGATTGTGATCGCTGCACAAAGTAATTATGGGGTATGGTAATCTTTCGAATGTACTAACTTCAATGTCGACAGCAATTGGTTCGCTCCTGAAATACGTCCAGCGTTCTGTTATTTGGTAGAGACTGAGCACAAGACAGAGGAGAAGTAGACATAACCACATGAAACGAACTAGTGGACTGATTTTTGAACTTGCAATTTGCTTTATTCCAGGAAGAGATACCCTGATGACATTTTGCTCGTTTAGCAAGTGTTTTATCATACGACGAATTCGTGTCTTCAGAGGATCTTTCATTGTACCTGTAACAGAATAACACTGATAATGTAAAATCCAAGATAGAAGAGGCAATGGATTTGATGATTTAAAGGAGTGCATGAAACAAGAAACGAAAATAAATGTCTATAATTTTTTTTACATAAATGGCTATAATTGACTGTTAACATGCTTCAATGAATCGTTAAATTTACCCATCCACGCCACTATCTGACGTGACTATGACCTGATTTCCGTGTATTGACATAAGAATATTTCAGTGAAAGTAATTGTTATCACACCTAATTCTTGCAAGTAATTTTCCTACATTGGTGGAGGGTATCAACACTCTCTCATGCAATTATTGTTGCCGCCCACGTTAAAACAATTCCACTTCGCTCTGCAAGTCAGCGTCTTCGAAATAAATGTGCTTTCCGTCGTATCAGACTGCCAATTTCAAGGCACATTTGGGGGCTTGAAAATTACAACCCATTGTCGTTTGGTTTAAAGTTATCCAGTTTTTGCTGGAACATGGATTCGTTTTTTTTAAAGCTCAACAACGAAAGCCAAAAAGCCAAAACCTGTAGCCCACCTATTATGCCACATTCACGCGAGCAGACACAGTTTGAAAAGTAGCAACGATTAGTGATGTTTACCGTAATTGTAGTGAAGTTGAAATCAACTATTGTGAAAGTGTCGACAAATGGTGCTAAGGGTGGGGTTCTTGCTTGACAGTGTGATGCATTTGCAAATCAGCTGTTTGCTCCATATTATTAAGGTAGATGAGGTCGAAAGACAAATACTGTAACTAAAACTACCTGCAAATCATGAATTTCACACCATTTCTATAGAATACCAATATGCATAATTAATATGTTCATTTTTTCAGAAAAACGTAGGCCTACATTTGATTCTTTTTTACTTTTATTGGGATGAAATAAGATCAACAGTTAAATGGTATAATTTTTTACTGTTTTGCGAATCAAGAGGTTTATCAAATATCATACAAGACAGACTTTACAGTCTTTATGGTTTGTTCATACTTTTATTTAGGATTTCTAACACCGTACCCCTCAAGCCCACCGCAGGATCTCCAACACCCTATTTCTATGCAAGATTGGGAAGAGAAATTTCTTGAAAGCCTGTGGACATCTCAAGATTTTGGTATAAGTTGTCTGTTTATCCCATGAAAATTACACAGGATGCAAATTATTTTGACCACCCAGCCAGATAGTTAGAACTTATAGCTTTTCTCTGCCTAGATAGAGTCCAGTACATTTTGGTGTACATGGCATGAGAGAAGATGTTATGCACCAGTTAGTACTCAATACCCACCCTGTAAATTTTAAAAGATGCCCAATGTTTGTCAGATTTTTTTTCATAAGGAAAGCAGTTTTTCAGGGTTGCATGAGTGCAAAAGTTGCAATTCAGTAAAGACTGGTTTGGCATGGTATATTAATAATAATAATAATAATAATAATAGCTTTAATCAAGTACACGTACATAAATATACATAAGTACAGGCACGAAGTCCATTTCAGACTTGTATTTGCAAGCTGTTAACATGTTATATTTTTTGTATTGTTAAAGGTTTTTCTTAAGCTTTTCTTAATACATAGATATTACAGAAAACATTTTATAACTTATTTACAAGAAACACATTTCATACACACTATTTTAACAATTTAAAATTTTCATTTATAGTTTATTTAAGTTGATTTAATCCATTTAATATCTTATTTTTTTCTATTAAAGTATCACATGTTACGTAAATGCTGCTTATTGCGAATTTATTAACCACCTTTTGATTTGACGCTGCATTTCACTGTTGTTTTGTATTTCTAGCAGTTCTTGTGGAATCAAATTGAAGTATTAGGGTACCAGATATTTCATCTTCCGTTTTCCATATGAATTTATCCATATTGGTTTTTGTAGCCAGGTATTATTATTACTCATATTTGTATTTACCATAATTTGATGTTCATCCTTGTAATAGTTCTCTTTTATAATGTTCCATTTTAATGATGTGTCAATTTTCATTATTTCAAATTTTTTATATAACTCATCTGTTGTATTACATTGTTTCTGAAAAGTACTTTCATTGCTTTGTTAGTTAATTTTTGTATTTGTCCCATGTTGCTTTTTGATGTGGATCCATACACATTGAGCCCATCATTTAAGTTTGACATTATCAAAGCATGAAAAATCATCTTCTTATTTTTTTGTACTCAGTATATTCTTTAAGTTATATAATACTGGGATCATTCTCCTTAGTTTTTGTGTAAGTATATCAATGTGTTTGTAAAATTTCCTTTTTTTATCAAGCTCAATTCCCAAATATCTTGCATTATTTACTTTTTTTAACTTAACACAATCACAGTCACAGTTACGTTTTCTATCACATGTTGTTATTGTTCCTGTGACTTCTTGTATGTGTGATGTTACAATTGGTAGAAAGCATGTTTTTTCATCATTTAGGATTAAATCGTTTTCATTAAGATAAATTTATAGATTGTCAAAATCATCCTGCAAATTTTCCATCATCTTTCTGTTATTGTTGTGTATAGACAGCATAAATATGTCATTAGCAAATAAGGTCATATACGTTTTCCATTTTAAATCAGTAATATCATTAATATAAATTAAAAATAGTAGGGGCCCCAATACAGAACCTTGTGGTACACTGTATTCAATTTTTGTCCATTGACTTAGGTTATTACCAATTCTGACACATGAGTATCTATCTGTTAAATAACTGTTAATAATATTATGCATTTTACCTCTAAGTCCATTTTTATAAATTTTTTCTAGCAATATATCTTTTGTAAGAGTATCAAAGGCTTTAGTTAAATCTATTAGAATTGTACCAACTGATTTTCCTTCATTTAATGCTCTGCAGACGTTATTGTTTATACTTTCTAATGCGTCATTAACACCAATTCCTTTTCGATATCCAAATTGATTTTCGTTTAATACCTTGTACTTTAGCAAAATTCTTCAATATTTGTTGCAAAGAATTTTTTTTATTATTTTACTCAATACAGGTAGTGATATTGGTTCGTAATTATTAAAATCTTGTACATTTCCCTTCATATATATTGGTCGAATAACTTGTTTTTTTAG
Organism: Lithobius niger; assembly: GCA_023313725.1. Taxonomy (NCBI): domain Eukaryota; kingdom Metazoa; phylum Arthropoda; class Chilopoda; order Lithobiomorpha; family Lithobiidae; genus Lithobius; species Lithobius niger. The sequence continues at coordinate 7,758 of JAHWFP010146804.1, forward strand.
ATTATTTGGCCAAATTTCAGTTTTAATTATACTATTTATTAGAGTGGTCATGAATTCGCTTGTTTTATCTTTTGTTTCTGCAAAGTGTTCCATCATGAATCCATCATGGCACGATTTTTTTACTTTAATCTGATTTATAATTTTGAGTAAGTTATTTTTGTTTGCTTCGATGATGCCCATTGTATGTTTAATGTTTCTTCCATTCTTCAAGTTATTTCTTACAGTTTTCAGTTTGTATTCATGCTTGTGCCTTTTCATTTTTTATTTTGTTTTATTTGGGGTACTTGTTTTTCAAAATGTTCTGAAAATTTATCACAAATGATGTTGGTTTTTTCCTTAAAGTGTTTTCCAAAATTATTTTCAATGTTCATATCTTTAGCATTGTTTCCCATTAACTGATTTATTTTGCTCCAAAATTTCTTACATCATTTTCATTCTTCTCAAAATAAGTTCCATAACGATTTTCTTTTGTTTTTTTTATTTTGTTCTGAACATCCTTTTCAAGTTTCTTGTATTTTTCAAAGCTTTTCAGAAAATCTTGATTGTTTTTATTTTTTTCATTTTTAATTTGGTTCCACAAACAATTTTTTGTTCTTTTATTGCTGTAATAAGTTCAGTGTTCATCCATTCATTTCTGAAAGTTGTGTTTTTGTTTTTTGTTTTTCTTTCACAGTGTATTTATTATTTCGATATATTTTTTAAATTTCATTCTCAATCATTGCATAAATTTCATTTGGAACATTCAACTTCTCAAGTTGTTTCCAATTGACTTTTTCGAGTTGCTCCACAATTTTTTTATTTGAGTATCTATATTCCAGTTTTTGCTGATGTGTTGCTTCGTCATCAGTATTTTTTTTATTCCAAAAATCAAAAAAAGAAAATCAATGATAATTATAATAATAATAATATTAATAATAAATTCTGTCCATGCAGCAAGTGCACAAAACTTAAACGTTTGTGTGTGCAATATGATAAACAATAATTTTTAAGAAAATAGTCTGCTGGTTTTATACTGTTGTCTTACATTTTATTTATGTAATCCATAATTCTGTTTCTGATAAAATATAAATATATACAAAAAGAAACAACATTGCAACAAAATTCGCCTAATATTCTATGAATTTAGGAATCAATGTAAAAATACAAGGACGTACATTAAGAATCAAGCAACCACTGTTTAATTTTGACTTCATGCATTTAACAGTTAATACTGTTCAGATTTCTTAACCATGCTAGTATTTTATTAAAAGCGCATGGTAATAAATAATCTTGGCATTCTTTTCCTGCATTCTGCATTAAGGTGTTTTAAGCCAATCTTTATCTGATGTGGCCTCTTTCGTAACATAAATATTTAAATCCATTATATAATAATTCTGTTTAATACATTGGTAGTATGCTAATTGTTTAATGTTTAGTATATGTATAATTTAATTTTAAAAAGCTCTTTTGTGCGTATATAGTTAGTATTAAACAGAGCTTTAATAGCCTTCGTTTTTTCTTGCATACTTTCCATAAATCCTTCCATGTTGATCCATATATACTACATCCATAACTAATCTGTAACATGTTCCAAGAATCAAGCTGGCATTTTTTTCGTTTTAATTGATAAACAGTTCTCAACTTTATATAATAAAGATTTTTATCATTCTAATTTTACTAAGCACATTATCGACATATATTTCAAATGTCCAATCCATCCATATTCCTAAATATTTCTCATGTAATACTTTATTTAATTTTACTACATGATTCTAGTAGGCAGCATTTAGCATGTGATGCATACATTTGTAAAAAAAACATGTATTTTCTTTACTTAAAAACAAAACATTATTATACACCCATTCATTAACCATCTTGAAATCAGTTTGTAAATTCTCCATCATTTCACTATGCGAGTAATTTGTAGGTACAATAATATCTTCTGCATACCAAATATATAATGTTTTCCATTGTAATTTGTCAATGTCATTTACATGAATAATAAACAATAAAGGACCCAAGACAGATCCTTGCGGCTCTCCATGATTATTTTCTGACCAGCAACTATAAATTATTAGTGCCTACCATAACAAAAGTTTTGTTTGTTTTTGGTTTGTGTATCCGCAATTTAAGTTTCAACAATACGAATACCAAAGATTGCATGAAAATATTGTCATGTAAATAATATTAACAATTATAAAAAAATAAAATTACCACGCAATGGTGGATGGAAGACGGAAGGGTGGTGAGCCAATTACACCGCTCCTACTGTCACTGCATCTCAGCTGCGGTGCATGGGTTTTCGTGAGCCTAACCACTTTTTTTTGTTTTTTTTTGCATGTTCGCATTTTGTCGTGGGAGGGGGGGGAGAAGGAGGATTCGGCATTGTTTGTGTGTGTGTGTGTCCATACTGAGAACTTCGATAATTTGTATTGTATTCAAGTCCATAGTGTGAATCCCGGAGTCTTGGGCGAATGGGCGATGGGCGACTGGTAACAGTGGTGTTTAATTTGGAAGGACCTTCAAGAATAATTGGCATATGTACACGTCACAGGACTGTCATGCAAAAGGGAAATCACAACAATGCTCTAAAATCGGCCGTATACGGGTGGTTGCCTTAGTACAGAACAATGGGAATTTTCTAAATGTACCTCCGGATTTTTTCAATTTTACTTTTTAATATTATCTTAATTCTAATGAAAGCTTTCAGGACTGCTAACGGCAGTACTTAATTTTGATAATCGTTTTTAATAATAATAATAATAATAATAATAATAATAATATAAATTTATTGTTGTAAACAACAAAAGGACTGGACAGAGCAAAATAATTATTATTAGCTTATTACAATATTAAAACTAAAAACAAGGCCCTACATAAGACTGATTTTAAATACATGCAAAATAACACAATGCAAACAAAGCACATACACACATATATATCTAGACACACGCTAGTGTTTCGCCGCCAAGTAACAATAGATCATCCCATTGTAGACATCCGATTGTTAAAAAAAATGATTGTTAATGATAAAAAGGCGGCTCACTATACTTGCAGACATGTGTCTGTTAACTGTAAGCAACTGAAAGCTTATTTTGGCATGTTGAGGACAAATCCCAATGCGACAGAAATGTGTCAAATTGTGGAAAATGTAAGGGGAAGGGTCAGAGATTAAGAAAAACTCAAATTTAAAGGATGAGTGTCCACTAATCATAGAGAAAAAGATGCATCCATAACGTCGTTTTTATGTTACTGTCTAACATGGGAAAAATTTAACATGGGAAAAATCTTATTAGCTAGCTAGCTAGCTAATAAGATTTTTCCCATGTTAAATCCCATAGACTTTTTGCTCATGGCTGGCACAAAATTGAGAAGGCCTACGTACCTGAACTTTTGCACACGGATGTATGGTGATATGAGGATGGTCCTTTTGTTGGTTTGGGGGTTGTAAGGGTAAGGACAAGTGCAGGGGACGGTTTTGAAATTCGCCACCTGCGAATTTAAATTTCATTTCTTTTCCAAGATGCAACCAAAGATTTTAAGCAACAATGGCTTGAACAATCAAGACTGGTCCTTAGATTTATTGTAAAAGCCTGGACGAACTGAAAACTGAACTGTAACGAAGGACAAAATAAAGAAACATTAACGTTGCCGTGGATTGCGTAAGAATAAAGGGATGCACGTTAGATGATGGTTACGCAACAATACGAGCATACACGAGCTAATGGTTTTTTTTGTTAATAACCAAAAAATAAAATGCTTCGCGTTCTGCTTTTTTTAGTAACAGCGACCTTCGGGGGTTTTCGCATGACTAAATCTGAACAAAATCGTAAAAAATTAAGGGGAAGGTGCAGGGATAAACAAAACAACTGCAGGGGATGCGATGATTGAGTGAGCAAAATTAATTAGCCAAGTTAATCGCACCGAATAATACTTTGGACGTTAAATGAAAACTTGAAGATTGCTACCGCTAGTAGCAATCTTCTAGTTTTCATTTAACTTTCGAACTATTAGTATGTGCGATTAACTTGGCTAATAGCATTAACCATGGTGTCCTTTCCTTGGTGGAATGATATCACTACCTTCAAAGGCTGACCATTTTTGGAAACTTGGCGGGTTTTTCTACCAGTTTTGCTTTTGGGTGGGTATATATATACGGAAATAAATGCATAAATAAACATCGAGTACAACCAACACTATTACCAATCTTTGGCTATGGCCACCTTAGGTACATACTCAAGTCAATACTCCTCAACTTTTTCTTAAAGCTTTGCACCGAGAATGCCATGACAACATCAAGGGGAAGTTCATTCCACACCCTAACCACCCTGTTTGAAAAAAAGTACTTTATACAGTCCCGTGTTATTTGCTGGACAACCAATTTAAACTAATGTCCTCTGGTTCGGTGGTCCCCTCTAAATGTGAAGTAACGACTGTAATCCACGCCACAAAAGTCATGGAATAGCGAGAATGTCAAGGCTAGGTCATTTCTAAGCCTGCGCTTCTGAAGTGAAGCGGCATTCAGAATAATTAAACGATCAGTATAATTCATACCTTTAAGACCGGGTAGAAAGTTTTGTAAATTGCCGTTGCACTGGTTCAATGAGGTCAATCTCCTTAGCCAGGTATGGCGACCAAACAGGACTTGCCTTGCGTATTCCAGAATTGGTCTAATAAACACACAAAATGCCCAAAATAGCGTCTTACAAATAGCGTCTATAGCCTGGAAACAAATGCTCGTTCAATCAGGGCCGCCCTTTATCTAGCAACCTTAACAATCCTATTGCAGTGTGGTGCACTTTTTAAATTATCCAAAACCCAAACGCCCAAGTCCTTTACTTCAGTCAGTTGATCCAAA
>JAHWFP010146806.1:0-23492 GCA_023313725.1 Lithobius niger
AAGTCCAAAAGGCAACGTAAATAGGTTTGCATCTGTATTTAGTTATTTCTTGTGAGCCTCTGGCTTTCCCGTCTTTAACGCAGTTGTATGTTACTGAATGAAGTATGACAAACTAAAGATCCGTCTCGTTTATGTTTTCTATTTTTATTCTTCCTATTTTTATTCATCACGCCGCGCCGCTAGTCAACAGCGGTTGTTAAAAAATTCTTTTCAAGACGATAATAATATAATAAGTGAAAAAAAAAACCTACAGTGATGATCACAAGTAACTTCTGACATTTTGGTACGGTAAGGACCTCGACTTGTTGTAGAAATAAGGTCAGAAAACCAAGATACGAGTCGTAATCACCATTTCTTATCAAAATTTAAAAAAAATGATGGAAAGCCTACGATTCGACAATACGCTAAAAAAGTGGCTTACTGTACTTCTTTTTTTTTTATTTTTTTATTTGTTTCCCCCAACCTATATGCAAGGGTTACATTTTGCCAGTGTAGGTTAAACTTGAACATTGCTACCGAAAGTAGCAATGTTCTAGTTTTCATTTAACGTCCGAAGTATTATTTGGTGCGATTAACTTGGCGAATATTTTGGTGTGTTGATATCCCTCCTTTGAAGGCCGAACCATTCGGAACTTGGCGGCCCTTTTTACCAATTTTGGTTTTTGATATGATATCACTTCTTCTTTTTTTAATTGTGTGTTAGACTCACCTCAACTAGCCTGCAGTTGTGTAATAAAGTGCAACGTCAATAATAGCGTGAGTTGCCACTTTTTTCAATATTTTACTTTCATTTCACTCCTTTGAAAGGCCGAACTATTCTCAACTTAGTCGCCTCTTTACCAGTGTTTGGTTTTATTTTAATTTTTTTATATTTAGATTAAAAATATCGAGCGTCCGTCTACTTCATCGTACTTAGTTTCAAATGAAACGCAAACCAAAAATCCGTGTAAAATTCAGGTGGGAATTTTGCACATTGGGCAAATTTTCGGTGAAAACTGTCATCTTCTTCACGCTTCTCAAAACACTACACGAGTTTGCGAAAGTTTTTGTAATTATCGTAATGTTCGTAAACTCGTGTAGTGTTTTGAGAGGCCTGAAGTAGATGACAGTTCTCACCGAAAATTCGCCCAATGTGCAAAATTTCCACCTGAATTTTACACGGATTTTGGGTTTGTGTCGCAGTTGAAAGTTTTTTTTATTTAGTTCATATCACTCGTTTGTGAATCTGAACCATTCCATACTTTGTGGCCTCTTTACCGCAGTTTTTGGCTTTATTTTGACATTTGATTGTTTTTCGTGAATTGGACGTAGATACAATTTCTATGGCAACGTATTTCGATTTGTGACGACACACTGTGTGTCTAGATATCCACGTTAATATACACGTTGTCACTGTTCGAACTTTGGCCGTCCAATCAGAGACGATACCGACAATACTAACAATGGTTGTAACAATACTTTCGTACTTACGCGCCTTCGCACGCCATTCCCATTACATCCCCAGGCTGTAAACCAGAAAAAGTATGCAGTTCGTATCGTACTGCAGCCATTGGTCCAATTTCATAGCTGGAAGGCTTCCCGTTATCTCGGTATTGGTGAATAATCACCCTGTTGTTGTTTGACGAGCACCCAGCGTTAGCCATCGCGCCAGAAGGAGAGAGGGACAATTTTGCTAGGAAAATCCCATCGGAAATTCCTAGGATCTTTTACATGCCACAATCGACATGAGCACGAGACGTCACAGGGTCCTTCTCTACCTGAAAATGCTAGGGTGGCTGAGGCCGGACTCGAACGCGAGAGCCCTGGCACAAGAGATGGTGAATAATCACCCTATAGGAATTAATATGGGGATGTGCGGACTTGAAGAAACAAGAAACTAGTAGTAACACATTTGCATCGTTATTGAGGGTCATACTGTACATTGAAAGCCACTTAGGGACCGGTCATTATTTATCGATTGGGGGGGGAGACCGGAGGAAATGGGGGGGTGTCATGAAGTTTTTGGACCCTCTCGAGGGGGATCATACTTTTTTCAGTTCCCGTCAGGGGTGGGGTCACAATGTTGGGAGGTAAGACTTTTTTCAGGGTCTCGAAAGGGGGGGGGGGTAACATCGAAAATTTGGTAGTCACATTTCATTTCCTACAGCCCACCCACCCCCCCTTCGCCGGGCCATAAATAATGACCAGTCCCTTAGCTGACATTCCTACACGAGTTAATTTTTGTCAGGTGGGTCACTGCTCTTTATTTTACCACAATTTAAGCTTTTGTTTCGCATTATTATTTTTCCCCAAGTACCTGAAATGTAACCAACTATGCTTCAGGATATTAGACATTTACGCTATGGCGTCGCGTTACAATGGTTTACGTCCCCGACAATTGAATCGATGTGATGTTTGTTGCCGAACTTGGTGCGACACACTAGCGTTTGTCTAGATTTATAGGACAAGAATACTTAATAAAGAAGGTGTTGTAGGCCTACTTGTAATGATATTGTTTTAAATCAAATTGATTTCCGTATAGAAAATTCAGTAAAATATGCACTTAATAGTCTGATTACTTCAAATATATCATAAAATGCAAAAGGTAAATATGTAAATATGGTTTATGTAAATTTGTAATGTTTATTCACTGAAAAAAAAATATGGGTTGACTGAAAAAACTTTATTTCCCATCGATTTATTTTCCGGATAAATCCAACACTACCGAAGCTGCCTATACTCTCGGAAGAAAAATGAGTAAATAACGAGTTCATAATTCCCACAATAATGTGTTAAACATGTGAAACGAATATGGGAGTGGAGTACTTATCTGCGCGTATTACCTGATACCAAATTTAAGGTCCTAGGACCATCGGTTGATTCGTTACTAACTCTCAAAATAGCAGGAATTAAGCCATTTCTAGCCATTAAGCCATACGTATGCCCATTCCCCAAGCCCATTTTAAGGCAAGAAAAAGTAACTTATTTCTCATGATTCAAAACAAACTGTAATTTCGATTTTTACTTGATGAACTAAGTGCGATTTCTTTATTGAATTAAAAGGCGAGTTAAGTGGTTTTTCCACTGCTAACATGTGGCCCTTAGAGACAATCGTCGATGTTGGCACTGTGCACTGTCTTTCCAAAAACAAAATCTTATTCCCTATGTGGAATCGTTGGAAAGAAGTCACTACAGGGTTCAAATTCTGCCCCGGCATTTGCCCAGTCTGGAATTCGATGCAAAATCACAATTGACTTGGCTTTCACCCCGGTATGGAAAGGTTGGCCCAAAGTCACGGTGGATCAGACCCAGTAGCACTGGTTTCAGGCCCTGTCTCGGTTTTTGTGGGAGTATGAAAGGGTCGGGGCGAATTTGCGATTGTTTTCAAGGCCTGCGCTGGCTTTTCCCCCAGTGTGGAATGATCGGCGAGAGAAGTTAAAACAGGGTTCAGGAACTGCCCCGACTTCTTTCCCAGCGTGGAATGGTTGATGCAAAGTTGTGACGGGGTTCAGGCCTGACCAGGGTCCAGTGCGGAAGGGTCGGACCAAGTCATGCAGGATTCTTGAACTTCCGGGTTTTGCCCCAGTGTGGAAAGGTCAGAGCAAAGTCGCACCTGGGTTTATGCCCTGCCATGGCTTTTGTCCTAGTGTGGAATGTTTTTGAACCCGTGAGGAAGAGTTGGAGCGAAGTCGCAACTGGGTTAAGAGGCTCTGTTTTGGCTTCAGCTACAGTTTGAAAGGGTTGCAGCAAATTTGCGACTCTTTGCGGTTCAGACACTGTCCGTGCTTTTGCCCCATTGTGAAAGGATATAAGCCCCCTCATTCCAACTCGAAGACCCATCCCTTTATTGAAAGAAAATTGTTGCTTATCATTGCAGTTTGAGCGCAGACATACTGATTTCAAGTTGAGCCGTACGATTACACAAAAGCTAACCATCTGTTCAGGCACGAATTAACTACCTTTTTCAGAACTCGCCAAATATCAAAATGGAATGCAGTAATAGATATAATTTTGTACGAGTAGTGAGGAATGCAAACCGCACATACGAATTGTGTAACAGCACAAATAGTCAATAAACCCTATGACATAGCATCACGAGCTGCTCTATCTTCAGGATGACCTTTTTCAGCTATCATACCACAAAATAAACAAGGACCGTCAGCTACCTGAATACAATGGCTGATTACTGCTCTGAAAAAAGGAACGTAATCAAACAAAGGATACTACACTTTCACTTTCACGTATCACGATTCAGATAGCAGATCTACTGCAAGAATTTTGTCACGTCTATTTATTTTTAATTACATACTTCGTGTTAGTTTATCCAGATTGCTTACGCGATTTATACGCAAAAAGTAATTTTGCAATCTGTGATCGAAAATTCAGTAATAAAAAAGCAACTTTTTCAACAAGATTAATCACACATCAATAAACTGACATTAATGAAGCAAGCAGTCTGCATTAAAGACTGGCCTTGTGAGGATACATAATACACTAGTCTGAGAAAGAAAGAAAAGATTACTGCCCCGACTGGGACTCGAACCCAGGACATCCTGTTTACTAGCCGGGCGCTCAAACCACTGCGCTGCCGGGGCGGGTACTGACTGCTTGCTTCATTAACCCTTTACCTTGTGATTTCTTTCTTTGTTTACTACTTGCAGTATTTCTAGCGTGGTGGCCAAGAAGCAAAGTTGCATTCCCTCCTTGTATGTTTGTTTGTGATCTTTAGGTCACCACTGAGAAAGATTGAACAGCCACTTAGCTCGCCTGGAGCCTGTAGCCAGTACCCGCCCCGGTAGCGCAGTGGTTAGAGCGCCCGGCTAGTAAACGGGATGTCCTGTGTTCGAGTCCCAGTCGGGGCAGTAGTCTTTTCTTTCTTTCTCAGAATAGTGTATTATGTATCCTCACAAGGCCAGTCTTTAATGCAGACTGCTTGCTTCATTAACCCTTTAACTTGTGATTTCTTTCTTTATTTAAACTGACATTAGTTCTAATAATTATTCACGGAAATTTGTTTTACAGAAAGCTTGATGCGGTCTCGAGTGGCCCATCACGTGCGGTGTATACCAGGTCGTGATCAAGTTGTTATGTGTGTGTGGTTCTCCAATATTTCTAGTGTATAGGTTTAGACTTGTAGTAGTAGGGAAGACTTGTATTATGATTTGTATCCGGGCGCATGACTCAGGGTCGAGGCCCGGTAATAAACAAAATTGAAATTGATGCTCAGGGTTTCTCAACAATCGTAAGAGAGTGTTTACAACAAGACGCATTGCATTAGCACAAGGTAGTTATTACTAATATTGGCTTAAACGTTCATAGGTACATGTACTATTACGGGTAATTTGTATAGTGTGTTAAGAGGTGCCCAAGCAAACTTTCAATGGTTGGAGAGGGAGAAAGGTTTTGGGAGGGTGTCACGCCCGCACAAGTGGGTGTAGTCCCTTCAGTAGGGCCGTGGGCGTGATTCCCTGACAGTTTCTCCTCCCCTCCCTCGACAATTCGTGCGAGGGACATCTCGGACACAAAGCAGAAGGAGCCATAAAAGAAAGTGAAAGCTTTGAAATAAAACTTAGCTCAACAGACAGTATAACTTAACAAAAGGTAAGACTACAAAGTAAGGTCAGGAGGTGGGAGGCCCAACAAGCGGCGTGAGCGACGTAAGGGAGCTGAGGAATCGGACGGGGGAAGGCCGTGGACGGGCCAAATGGGGCAACCAGACGGACGAGACCTGGCCATTCTTGCAGAAGGAGCCGGAGGAAGAGGAGGCTGAAGAACGGGGAGAAGGACGACGTGGCCACGTCGGGGTCGACGTCAGACGAATGAGACCATCGAGGCAAGGGAGTGGTCCAGAGAGGAAATTTGAGCGGATGGAGGGGAGGGTAAAAGGGAAGGCAACGGAGTGATGAAGGTGAGGGAGACAGGTCCCCGACAACAGGGGGCAGAAAGGACAGGGCCGACGAAGACGAAGAGGAGTCAGGAGAGGGAGGAGAGGGGAGGGGACGAAAGTAAGCGGAAGCATTGACATCCTCCAAAAAACGAATGTTGGTATAGAGATAACAACCGAGAGAGTTTGGGGGTCGAAGAGTTTGTAAGCCCAAAGAGGGTGGGAAATCACATTGGTACAGGGATTTCCCTTCTCAGTCTGTGTTGATTGGTGGAAACTGGGAAATTGCCTTTTCACTCTGTTCAGATTGGTTGAGATAAACCTTTGAACACTGTCGATCTGGATGAGGGTGGGAGAGCGAATGTTTTGTCGATCTGGATGAGGGGCAAAGTGCCCTGCCTCCTGACTCGAGCTTGTAGATGGTAAACTCTCCCATGTAGGCCTGATCAGCTTCTTTACAATTTTTACTGTTATGAGTGTCAGTTTAAGGGAATATTATGTACGTTCAGCATTTGTTTACTGCTAAGAGTGTCTTTAGAGTGAATATTATGCACGTTCAGCACACATTTACTAAGAGTGTCTTCAGAGGGAATATCATATACTTTCAGCACTGCAAAGAATGTCTTTAGGGGAAAAACTGTGCACTTTCAGCACTTTCTTACTGCCAAGAGTGTTTTTTGAGGGAAAATTGTGCACTTTCATTTATCTGTTTGGGGGTGTAACCATCTAACAATGTGTGTGTTGTGCACTTAAAGCCATTTCCCACGTGGTAAAACCCGCTGCACAATTCCCACACGCCGGATTTCAACCATCTGGATGGGGAGGGGGCACATTTCTTACTGCCAAGAGTGTATTTACAGGGAAAATTTACACTTTCTCGTAACTGAGTTGGGCTTTAAAAAAATCAATTTTTAACTGTTACGAGTGCCTTTAGACAGAAAATTGTGCACTTTCCTAAATTGGGATGCCTGTGTGTCCGATGCCTCATTATCCGGTGCCTATGAGTTCTACTTCCGTAAAAAGTGTTGCAAATTACACGCTCGTATTTTATTATAAAAGTAGTCTACAACACTATACAAAATGCTAATGTTTGATGGTTTCTTCTTAACCCTTTGTAGAAGGTTTTTCAACTAAAAACGTCCAAAATTGTTTTCCAGGTGTGTCTAAAATGTGTTACTTTAAAACACATCTGTTTGCAGTGTAAGCTTTTATTGTTCGCATTCGTTTCAGAGAGGACCAGATTAAATGGGGTGCTTTGGGTGCAAAAAAAGGGCCTCAAGGGTGCCTCCTGACCACAAGAAAAATAAAACAAGGAACTATTTTAAATACAAAAAAAATTGTTTACTTTTACTGAAAAGTTATTAAAATTTTAAATCGATCCATCATTCACCATCGTAACAGGCACACCCCCCCACCCCGGGACTGGGGGGGGGGGGGACAACAAATCTGAAGCACCAGCTATCTACGAGGCTTAATTCACCGCTGGATTCAGGCCGTGGCTATCGTTAAGACATATTGTAGAGGGCGAGAAAGTTTACCCAAGTTCAATTTTTTAATACAATTTTTAATCGTTTTCCTTTTAGTTTAAGAGTTGGACAGTACTCTTTCGTCTTGGTGCGTATCCATGGGGAGGAGAGGGGAATTGTGGTGGGGCATAACAATTGCGGTGGGGGCATAAAATTGCCAGTTATTCCAGGCCCAAAAAAAATTTCTACCTACAGCCCTTTAATGTTTATTTATTTAAACCATCGCTGATCAGAGATACATTGCTCAAAATGGAATGTATCTAGCTTACTGTACGTTTTCGCTTTCGACATTTGTGACGGTACGGCTTTTGTGACTCATTCAAAGATAATAGTATTATCAACAAGTGAACAAGGAAGTTGTATGGCTGGCATCGGATAAGACCAAACCACATCACCTACAGATTACGCATTGCTCATTGCGTTTATTATCTGCCTTTCTGCTGTCTCATCCTACAAAAGATAACGATGAATTCAAGCTAGCGTAATTAATTTAAACCGGCTATCAAGAGTTCATCAACTGATGTCATTCACAAGCTAGGAACGGTTGATCCTCGGTGCAAGAAAAGGTTAGTTTTTTAAACACTTATTTAATACTGCGAAGTCAAGAAGCTAGCACGTTTTGTTTAATAGTTACGACTTGTTTCCTACTGGTTTAAATGGAAATTAAGTGAGGCCAAAAGCCCTGGAAAACAAACGTTTAAAACACAAGAAAAAACAGAAGGGTATACATACATGTAAATGAATAAACACGCCGTACGTTTTACTGTTGTAGATAGATACGAAAATGCGACATATTCTCATCGACTGCAAAGCACCAACTCATTCATTCCAGAGTTGCACTTTTCAAAGCGTGTTTTTTAACACCAAATATTTTTTTTCCTATGACGCAATTCAGCTGCTTATATCTGCGTAATGTCGGCTACAATACATAAAATTGCGACGCAGTTTCGCTTGCGTAAATCTGCGTTCAGATGTAAAACTAAATCTCTAAATTTGTTCCGAAATTGCTTGTCGATTCCCTATAACATTACGAAGGCTGTTGCGATGCGAATTTGGATTTCCGTTATCAAGTTTCGGACAATTACGTGGGTTGAAAAAATAAATTAGTAACTACCACTCGTGTCCGGTAAAAAAAAATCTCTGGTGAAAACCTCCCCGCCCTTTTGATCCCTGACAAAAAATCCCGAGGTAATAAAATCCCGAGTTAAAAAATCCTTGGTAAAAAAATTCCCTGTCCATTTTGATCCACAGCAAAAAACCCTTTAAAATGCTGCTTCACACAAATGTATTCAAATCCTACATTTACGTGTTCAACTCAGGCTTGTCACTCCTCACCATTCGTTGCTGCATCATCATGGAACTAATACAGTCGAACAAAAGCGCATATCCGCTGGTACTGTGTAAAGCGTAGTAGTTTTAGGTGCCCTGGGGTGTTATACTCAAACCTAGCAATGGATGGCTTAGCTTAGCTTTTAAGGCTTAGCTTTTTGACGTGATCCCAGCCGTAGCCATGGCGCCAGAAGGAGAGAGACAATTTTGCGAGGCAAATCCCATCGGAATTTCCTAGGTTCTTTTACACGCCACAATCAACATGAGCATGATACATCACAGGGCCTTTCTCTTCCCTAAAATGCCAGGGGTGGCTGGGGACGGGCTCGAACCAGAGACGGCCATGCTATTCATCAGGCCACCTTGCCCCACGCCAATGGCTGTGCTCGAATCGTGCACCATCATGATCATAGCCCAGACGAACAATCTGTAAAGGTCACGAGGAGCAGGAATTCTATGAAGGTCCGTGCTCGAGAAACAGGCGACAGACCAAAACAATACAATTGTCAGAGAATTTTTTCCATACAGAAACGAAAGTGTGTGTAGCACCTTCTTTTTGGGGATATTTTGACTCGGTCGGGGGGGGGGGGGTTTGACTCGGGGCTTTTTTACCTCGGAATTTTTTGACCGGGATCAAAAGGGCGGGGATTTTTGTCCGAGATCGAAAGGGCGCGAATTTTTTAACCAGGGATTTTTTTACATAAACTCACTTCCGCTACCTTACAGCCCGTCTAAAGATGGCTGAATTATTTTACAATATCACAAAAATGACGTGGATCCTTTTTGTGGGTTTTAACCAAGGTAGGTAGAATCAAGGTACTCTTTCCCCACCTACCCAGGGTCTTGATTTACTATGACTCCCCCTCCCCGCCCACTCCATATTCTAACATTTTTTAAATTTCTTAGCTCCTTTTTTTGGTTTTCTGGCCTTCGCTACAATAAAGACATACAATGTTGCTTTACCCAATTATGTTTTCCTCCATCTCCCCCCCCCCCAACGTTTATGAGAGTGACACCTCAACTACCCCGACCCCCACCCTTCCATCCTCTCATATCTCCCCCAACCTCCAAAATTGCCGCACTCGTGAATTACTTCTTTTATCAGAATCCACCGTTGGTTTCAAAACATGACGCAATATTCACCTACAGAACTTAGTTTACATGCCAACATTCCCCCTCCCCACATTCTAATAAGTCTAAAATTCCTTCGCTCCTTTTTTTTGGGGCCTCCAGTAATTACAATATAAACATTCTACTAAGACGTTGTCCGTTTGCCTCCCCCAGCCATCGGTGCACCCTCTCCCTCCCCACTTCCCCAAACTTGAAGCAATACCGGTTCTCTTCCTGCTTCATCGTTTATTTTCAAACGTATCTTTTATACTATTACTACCATGAACCTTTGTATTTCTTTCACCATTCCCTCATCTCCCAAAACTCCCACAAAACAAAGAATACGTAGTTTGTTCCTTTCTCTCCCGCCCACCATACCTACAACGCTATTTTGCCTAGAACCGGCCGGCCGCCCCCCCCCCCTCCCTCCCCTCCCATGTGACAATTTGGTTTTGTGACGCACATATACTAAGACGCTTGGAATGACACAATCGCTCATCCATTGTCGAAAACGAAATTTCTTAAAAAGACGCTATAAATGATAAAATTTTTCTGTAATGCAACTTAATATTCTGATAAAATTTCGTTTTAATTAATACAAATAGTCTAAGCGATGATGTCACAAAACCGAAGGAAGACGACATTTACCGAGTAGCCTCTAGCTTCTAAGTAGTTGAAAAGACGGGCCACCGCCATTTTTGCCACAAACAGTTTACGAGCACACCTCTACCATGACATCACCAACACTTTCTTCACTATAACCGACGGTTAACCGTTGAAAGACCTCGTTAGAGGTTAGCTACTTTTAATTCAATTTAGTTAATTCTGTTTAGCAAATTGCATTTTAACCTTCTACACTGCAACTCACCCACATTTGTAGTTTAATTTTGTCGGATCATTTTTGAAGAAATGTGTCTAGTTTTTGAGGAGATATGGCTAACTCGATTTGCTCGAGGCGCTTTTTTTTTGGCACAACCACATTAATTTGACGTATGACACGTCAAATTAAAAACAACTTTCATACTAAGCCTACGTAGCACTGTGACTGTTAGTAGTTGAAAATTTGGTGGAAAGTAGGCCCTTTTGAGCAACCCCCCGGTCCCCCCTGCTTTCCCCCTCCTAATTTTTTGCATTTAAAAAGCGTTGTGGAGTCCGGCATGTAAAACTTTCTCGTTGGGTGCTATTTGAATATTTTTTGCAGTTTTTTTTTTAAGTGTTACTGAGCATTTTTCACAAGTTACGCGTATTTTTTTTACGAATGAGGGGTGTGACTTTCTAGCGCGTGGACCATTTGATGCGGGGAACGAGCGGTGGGTATAAAAGGCACGGATAATTTCATCGATCTTCATATCAACCATGGCTGCCAAGTACAAGGTGGTCTCGAGGTTCCAGTGCGAGAAATGCAAGGTTGAGTGTTTATCGCGAGAAGAGGTGGAAAGTCATTTGCAGAAGCCTTGTGTTTTCAACTTTACTTGTCTCGATTGCGGAGGACTCGTTTCTTCCTACGATGAAGTATTGGCGCACAACGACCGATGCGATGGAAAACTGATCACGCTTGAAAAAATCAAGTTTGAATGTGTATATTCCTTCGAAGCTTGTCGGAAGTATTTTCCCGATTTAGCAAAAGCTACGGTTCATACCAGGATTTCACATTCGTCTCTTCCGACGAATGAAGAGGCGGTTTGGGTAGATAAAAAAAAAAAGCACCAACGATGATTGATGAAGAAAAAAAACGAGCGATGTCTGACAATGAGATTTTCTTGTGTCAATACTGCAAGAAGACGTTCAGGAACAATAAGTATAAACGGAGACACGAAAGGCGTCACGAAGGAAAATGTAACGTGAGCTGCAAATCGTGGTGTGACTTACTCTAATCAGCTCGCGTATAAACGGCACAAGTGTGGTGGGGCTGTAAAGCAACGTGTGATGGAAATTGGAGAGTCTTCAAAAAAGAGACGTAAATTGTCTTTTCCCAAACTCAAACCTGTGTTGAAGAAAGAAATAATTTCTCAGATACCCGTAAATTTCAACCTCATTGTCAACAATGTCAGATCTCTAGTCGTGCCTATAATAGAGGATACCAGAATCGACTGGGCCTTGTCCTACGTGATTTACGATTTGAAAGACAAGACGGAGGTGACAGATGATACCGAACTCGAGGTGAGGCCTTTCAGTTTGGAATTAGGAGGATTTGATCTACTGCGCGATGCTTTCAACAGATGCTTCTTAACTTTCAAGCGGGATTTTAAGTCGGGTGAAATGCACTACGAGCCCTTGATTTTGTTGAAACAATACGAGGACAAATATTGGAATCTTTTAGAACAATGTCGACGTCTTATGGTAAACATAAAAACTCAAATTGGATTATGTATTCTCTTCGAAAAAGCGACAGATAATTCGAAAGCAATTAATGCCTAATTTTAACTCCAACCTGACCAGAGTGGGGAGCAAGAAGGTTCTTTCGGAAATGTCGAACAAGATTCTGCATAGTATTGGACAGTTTGCCGTAGAAGGAAGTGGATGGATTGTCAAGCAATGCGTGTGCACCGAACTATGCGTTGTAATTTATAGATCTTTTGCGGGGAAAGGTTACGTACCACTTCCCAACAACCTCAAACTAGGTCCCGATATACTGGTTAATGTGCGTAGTGAAGATGATAGATGTTTTCTGTGGTCCGTGTTGGCTAGTATACACCCCGTTCCATCTTCGCAACATGATTGGGATACGAAACATTATCTGTCTCATGCGCACGAGTTAGTTGTAGGTGTGTTGGACCCCATTCCTTTATCCAAAATCGTGGCGTTTGAAAAAGCCAACAACATTTTGGTATCTGTTTTTGGTTTCAAGGATGACGAGCCTTGCGTTTATCGCGTGAGTTCCTCAGTTGAAAGTAAGCATCATGTCCACTTGCTTCTTCTCAACGGACACTACGTGACGATAAAAGACTTCAACAAATTCATCGTGAGTTTCAACCCCAACAAGCGCTTGAAGTATTTTTGAAGACATTGCTTACACGGTTTCGAAATCGTTTCAGGTATGAAAACTACCACCTTCTTTCTTGCGTGGGAGTTCCGTATCAAAAGACCCCATTGCCCAACAATGACGTTATCCGGTTTAAGAATTTTAAGAACGAACTCAAAAGGTTGTACATAGCTTACATGGATTTTGAAGCGGCGTTGCACCCAGTCTCCAGTTGCGATGGAAATGATACATACACCAGAGTTAACCACATTCACCAAGCTTGCAGTTTTGCCTACGTGATTGTTGACCACTTAGGCGGAGTATTTTCTAAAAAATTGTACAGAGGAGTAGACTGCGTGCAAGTTTTCTTCGAATCTATATTAGAGGAGCAGAAAAGATCGTGGCTTACGTGGATTCCCACAAGCAACGAATGAAACATTTAACCAAGGAACAGGGGTTGCTGTACAAAGAAGCTGTGGTGTGCCATGTCTGCAAACAAGGAGCATTCACCCCACCCTAAGAAAAGTTTAACGGATTTACGAAAGTATGATACCACGACCACATCCGCGGTGAATTTAGAGGAGCCGCGCACAGCAAGTGTAACTTTTCTTACACTTTGAACAAAAACATAGCGGTTGTTATGCATAATTTCGAAAAGTACGACAGTCATTTCGTCGTGAAGGCTTTGAATTTGTTTTAAGATTTGAAGGCTCTGCATAATGTCAGGATCATCGCTAAGAACAAGGAAAGAATCAACAGCATTAGATTGGGCGGTTTTGCATTCATAGATAGTCTAGAGTTTATGACGGCATCGTTGGAAACTCTATCTTCGAACTTAAATAGCTTTAGCATTATGGACCAGCTTTTCGAAGGTGAATCCGTGGAGCTCGTACGAGGCCTTAGGCAAAAAGGTGTGTTTCCCTATGATTACCTGACAAATGTTGAAGTGTTTGAGGAGAGGTGTTTATCTCCCATGTTGGCATTTGTCTCGTTGTTGAAAGGATTGATCTGCTGCGAATCTTATCAACACGCGATGAAGATTTGGGATTTAGGCAAATGCAAAACGTTTGGAGATTACCATGACCTATATTTGTGGACGGACGTCGGGCTTTTAGCCGATGTCTTTGAAAACTTTAGAGCGACGAGTTTGGCTAGTTACGGATTGGACCCCTCCCATTACATTTCTACACCCTCCCTATCTTGGGACGCGGCGCTCAAGAGGACAGGAGTGTCTTTGTATCTCTTCACTAACATTGACATGCACCTTATGGTGGAAAGGGTATAATAGGCGGTGTCTCGTTTATAGCTAGAAGATACGCTAAAGCCAACAACCCGTATATACTATCTACCTTCGACTCTGATAAAAAGAATTCTTACATCATATTTTTGGACTTCAACAACTTGTACGGTTGTGTAATGTGCGAGTATCTACCGTCTGGAGAGTACGAAAGGTGCCGGAAGACCAACTTGAGGATATAAATCTCGACAATTACGGAGATGAGAATGACACGGGGCTGATATTAGAAGTGGATTTGGAATACCCCGAGATGCTTCATGCATCGCACAATGATTTCCCGTTAGCCCCGGAGCACATGAAAATCACAAAGTCTATACTTTTCCTTTCAACCGTCGGGCAATCGAGGACTTGTGGTTTACGTACAGCAAAGGCCTAAAGTTAACAACTAACCTTCGCTCAAAGACAACTACGTGGTGCACTATAGCAATTTGAAATACTACATCTCTCTCGGCATGGTTCTCAAGAAAATACACACAGCAATCAGCTTTAAGCAAGCTCCCTTGGCTTAAACCTGACATAGAGTTTAATAACGAGAAACGGCAAGCAGCTAGTAACGATTTTGACAAAAACATCTACAAACTGCAAAATAATTCGATTTTCGGTAAGACGATAGAGAACAAACGTAAGAGAAACAACATCTTGACAGCGACGACGAAAGAGAAAGCTATCAAGTACGCGTCTCACCCCTACACCACGAGTTTCACTTCTCTAAGCGAGGATTTGGTAATATTTACAAAGACTTCCGCAAACATCATCTAAAACAAGCCCATCGTGGTTGGGTTTAGCGTCTTAGAACTGTCAAAGTTATTAGTCTACCGGTTTCACTACGACCACATGATGAAAAAGTATGGACCAGAGAGACGTAAACTCCTAGTCACGGACATGGATAGTTTATGTTATTCGATAGAAACGGATGATATTTACAAAGACATGGAAGAAGATGCGTCGTTGTTCTACACATCCGACTACCCAAAAGATCATTTCTTAAACTCCAATGTCAACAAAAAAAGTATTGGGGAGGATGAAAGACGAGAGTGCGGGGTGCCCAATTTCCGAATTTGTAGGTTTAAAGTCGAAGCTTTACAGCATTTTACAATCGGATGGGAAGAACAAGATGGCCTGCAAAGGTATTAAGAAAACAGCACAAGTGGTACACGAAACGTACAAGAATGTGCTGTTTAATAATAGTGTCATGAGAACTCTGGGGTCTTACATTCGTTCGGAGGCTCACGAACTAAAAACTGTCACCATCAACAAGTTGGCTTTCAGTCCTTATGATGACAAGAGATGGGTCTGTGACGATGCAGTCAGTACTCTAGCTTATGGGCACGTGAATCAGCTTAAACTATCTATATTATCCGTCCAACTGTTGTACTTGGAGTCATAGCCCTTCCATTTAACGGAATAAAGCATTTTTCCATCTTTTCCCCTCTTTTTACGTAATACTTGCTCCACTAGAAATAAATCAGGAACTTGGGTTTTTTTTAAATATCCTGTTCGTAGAAACCTCCGAGCACCGGTTCACCCGACTCATCCATTAAAAGATATGTAACTGGTTGGGTTTTTTGCACTTTACAGATCGTGAATACTTTGTTGGTAAAATTGTGCAAATATCCTTTGTTGAAAATTTTTTTAACTTTAGAAATCCTGACTTTATTTCCTACGGCGAACTTGGGTTTCTTCAGCAGTTGCTTAGGGCTAGTTCGTCTCAGCAACGGTTCATGACGTCTGGTTACTTCCCTAGGTTTCAGTTTTGTGGTGTAACGAACTGTGTCATTGTAGTGCGAAACCAACTCGTCGATAATGTGTATCCATTTGTAATTCTCCTGCCTGGTGAATTTTTTCCCGATTCGAGTTTTCAGTGTTCTGTTGAAGCGTTCAACCACGCTTGCTTTCTTCTCAGAGTACGTAGAGTACATGTTGATGTTATGGCGCCTATGTAGCGCTTTAAAGTCTTTATTGTAGAACTCACTACCTAAATCGACTTGTAAATTTTTAGGGGCGGTCGCTCTTGAGAGTATCTTCTTGAAAGCTGCGGTAATATCTAGACCGGTTTTAGATTTAAGAGGAATGTCCCAATAGTCCAGTCAACGAAGGCTCAAATTTGGCAAATGGTGGAATAAAATCCCAAAGTCTTGAAACTTTGCAAGGTTGTTCGGGGAGGTCTAGTAATGACTATATCAAAAGTCCTGATGATTTGGAGGCGACCTGGCTTTGCTAGACCATAAAACACCCCAAAATAGGACACTTTTTATTCGTTTTCCGATAATATCTCGGAATCTGTGGGTCCTACCAGAAAACTGCTCCCAACAAAAGTTAATTAGGACAAAATTTGCCACAAACTTGATTTTATACATTTTTTCTCTAGCAGTAGTAGTTTACGATATATTAGAGTTCTAAATTTGAGACATCTCAGTGATTGACAGAGATCTGCTATACGGGGTGCACATAGATTTGGTGGACCGACCCTAACCACATTTAAGTTACTATATCAATCATTTAACACCAAACACTTATTTACCACTATACATATTTATTTGTTACATCAGGTTACTACATATAACATCGAATCGTAACTTCAAATACATATTTTTAATCACATCTAATCAAGTCGAAGTAAACGTCCTTCTGAAGGTTATCATCCTGAACAGTTGGTGTCAGGCTATTCAAATAGTCACCGTGGCAGTTGTGGCAGATAGCAGTGCAACTCAGGCTTATTTTCCTGCACCGACACTTGTTTCCACAACCTGTAGTGCATCTGCTAAATATGATGTTGAGGATAGCTTCAGGGGCAGCAGCATCTTTGGTTGCAGTGATATTCTGACTACACTCCCAACCCCAAATTGTAGCTGGTAGCTAATTTCTGATCTAGATTGGCACGGTACCTATGCAAGTTGAGGGACGTTTAGTAGGAGAAACTGTCTACTGACTCAAGAAAAATCTGTGTCCTGCCTCCAGTACATCAGTTTCAATCTAATGAACATAAGGCCAGGCTGATCAAGATGCCTACCTCCAAACTAAATGGCAGAGGAGTACAATACCTTCAAAGACCTGATGATGCTGACAATCTAATTGTCAGGAGCGTCATCACCAAAGCGAGTGACAGTGACAATGTAGCCATTGTTGGGGAAGATGTAGATCCATATTTCTTCTTACAGCTCAAACAGCTACACACCGAATTATATTCTTCTATAAGCCCGGTAATAGAAAGAAGGGAACACAGGTATTATCTTCAACCCAACAACAACAGAAGGGCCTCAAAGATCTCATACTATTTGCTCATGCATTCACAGAGTGCAACAAGACATAAGCTTCCTTCATGAAGGAGAAAGAAGTTGGTTACAAACTGCTGTTACAACATGAGGCATTGCGATGTGTTCAACCACTCAACTTCCAAATATTAACATTATCGGAGGTAGATCACAGTTTTTCTCGACTCTGTATAGAGCTACTCCTACTACGACATCCCTCAACTTGCATAGGCACCATGACTTCACAAAGTCTGCCACCAACATGAAGTCGGAGCTACTATTCCTCCCTCCCTCAGAAGGTGCAGCTTTGCAGTGCTTATTTCGTGTTTTCCACCAACTGCAACTATGGATGGATAATGAGTTACCAGCTAGCTGCACTTTGTGGTTGGGAGCCTAGCGGAATGGCAATCTTGTACCTACTGCAATCAAAGATGCTGGAGCCCCTGAGGTTGTATCAACCTCATATTTTGCAGTACACCACATGTTGTGGAGACAAGTGTCGGTGCAAGAAAATAAGCATGAGTTGCACTGCTATCTGCCACAACTGCCATGATGACTGAATAGCCTGACACCAAGTGTTGAGGATAACCTTCAGGATGAGGACTTTGACCGCGACTTGATTTGATATGAAGATGCGACGTAATATATAGTAACCTGGTGTAGTAACTGCATATGTAGTAAATAAATATGTATAGCAGTAAATTAGTGTTTGGTGTTATATGATCATGTACTAACTTAAATGAGGTTAGGCTGTATTCACCTGATCTATGTACACCACGTGTAGTAGATGTCTGTCTATTTCGAAGATTTCTCAATTTTAGAACTCTAATATCTCGTAAACTACTGGTGCTAGAGAAAAATGAAGAGAATCATTTTTGTGGTAACTTTTGTCCTCTTTAACGTTTATAGGGAACTTTTTTGGTAGAACTCACAGATTCCGAGATATTAACGGAAAACCAATGAAAAGTCACCTTTTTGGGGTATTTTACGGTCTAGCGAAGCCAGCTCACCTCCAAATCATCAGGACTTTTGATATAGTCTTTACTAGACCTTCCCAAACAACCTTATAGAGTTCCAAGACTTTGGGATTTCATTCCACCTTATGTCTTATTTTGACTGGACTACAAGCAAACTTGGACATGACGTTAATGCAAGTCAGTAGGTAGTTAAATCTTGTATTTAGCTTAGCGTATGGTATCATCTCCACCAAGCCAGCCTGCCATAGATCGTTTAGGCTCAGTACAATCACTTTCCGTCTCGGAAAATTTTTCCGCGTTGGTTTGTGAAGTTCGTTTACAAGTTGATTCATTTCGGTTTTTTTTCCCCATTCCGAATTTTATTTTTGTTCATATTATTTTTTTAACGATCGATGCGGCTAATTTTTCTCTCCAAGAAACTGGAGGATCCTTGCATACTTTTCGAGCTTTAGACATTAGAATTTTATCGGCAACGTGCCTTTGGTTTAAATATGAACTTTTCGAGTAGGGAATATCGTGATCTTTACACGCCTCGTCCAGTTCATTTATTCCTTTATCACGTCTAGCTAATCTCTTTTCTGGTTTCGTTCCAGGCCCGCAATATTGATACCCGGGCAAATGTAATTCTGCGGGCAAATGGTCAATCAGTTTATTTACGATACCCTACCCAGATTTAACAAAGGAAGATTTTTTGCTTCCACGCACATCACAAAACACTACTTCCATTCGTCTGTTATTTTTCAATATTGAAATAATATGAGGTTCGGGTCAGTTATATGTGTGGCGTTTACATTTCACGCAAAACTTCACCTTGATTGCTTTCCTTTTTTATTATACAAGCAATTTTTAACCTAAACCTAAATTTTGATAAGCGACAATTTTTTCACGAGTGGTGATGATGCGTCGTTGTTCCAATTCTGATAAAATTTCAATCATCTCGTTCCTGTGTCCACCGTGCCCTGCTCGGGTGGATCCGTACAAAAGCCTCAATCTCCTGACCAGGTCGTTAGGATCGTCGTAGTACTTGTAATCCACCGTTCTAGCATACCTTGTTTTTTTAACCATGCCAGTCCCCTTTTTCTTCGTTTTCATATCCTCCCAAATAGGTCCTATTATCGCTGCGTACTTGGCACCATGATTAGACGTGGGTTTTCGAGTACCCGGATTGTTGTTTTGATAGATGGCGTTCGTATTTTTCAAAAGAGACGCATAAGATGCCTTGACATCAGGAGGATACGAAGGTTCTTTCAGGTCCTTAAAACCAGCAAACTCCAAAGTGCTCGTCGTCCCGGGTACTGTTTACTGCCAACAACTATATCGTTCTCGAATATTTTTACGGGTTTATTCACCATGCTCAGTTCTCCAGTTTTTATGTCATATTGCAGTCCAAAGACTGGGTCGGAATCCTTGGGATTTTCGAAAAATTTGAGCAGGAAATATTTTGCCGTTTGGCCTATGATTTGCCCCAGTAACAGACTATCCAAGTATCTGAGGGTGGGGAAACTTGGAATTTCTGGAGGTGTCGAAATGCGTCTGTTTTGAATTGCTGAAAGCACGGGGGTGACTTTCGGTCCTGTACTGGTAGACACTATTCGATTCGCATAGCCGGACCCAGAGTCGCATATTCGGATACATTGGGAGAAATGGGAGGATCTCGCGTTATTGGAGTCGAATGGTCAATGAAATGGGAGGTGTCGGTAATTCAAACTTTCCCGTACCGTGCATTGTTCCCTCAGTTACACCCATCCCACCCATCCTCGTCATCATCCTCTGACTTATAAGTTTTCACAGGAGTAGCAATTCGTATACGTTTCGCTCGTTATTTGGTTGGAAAGCCAACAACTACCTTCGAAGGACTCGCTGCGGGTGTTGGTTTCGGGATGGTTGGTTTCAAAGTACTAACAACGGGTTTAAAAAACTCTCGCAAAGATTATTCTTGTACTTGTTCATCCAAACGTTGATCCAAAAATTTTTTTGTTAAACGTTTTTTGAGTTTAACAATTTTACGTTTCGTTTCCATGTTGTTTTTTTCTTTCGGCTTCTTTTATTTATGCACGAAAACGAACGTTTATAACGCCCTTCATTTAATGTTTTGTCGATCGATAAAAATCCGTACAGATCGTCCCAACACGTTCTACACAATGTTTTAAACTCGAGAAATTCCGTGTCAGGACCGACGTGATTTTCGTACAGATGTTTTAGATTTATATCGTCCACAGGAAAAATGATTAATAAATTGGCATTACCTCTAATCACCTGCTTGGGAATTCTTGTATAGGACTGACTGCAATAAAAAACATCGGCATTCGAATGGCGCCCTTGAGCGAATTTACCCTTAAGTTACTGTAAGTACTTCGAAAGAATTGTAAAAAGACTTTTGGCAGTTTATGCTTACCTACAACACGCGTCTCAGATTTAACCCTAATACCAGACACTTTCAAAACCCTTCTCACAGTGCTTTTCCTAAAATTTCATAAAAGCAACACTAAAAAAACGGTTTCTGAGTGAAATTAATTAATGAAAAAGCTTGCATTACCATTCAATAAAATTAAAAACAACAGTTAGCTTCCCACATTGTTTTACCACCACCCCCCTTTCTTCAGATTTCTTGGGTATAATTTATTGAAGTAAAACGCAACGGGGTTTTTACAGTTTATTAAGAGCATATTTTCTTGTGAGTCTAGTTATGTTGGAGGGAGGTTGAGGGGGACGACTTACAGCTAAAAAGAAATTACATTAAAAATTAGGAAACTTGAGGCTAACAGTGTATGAATACCTCAACTTCCAAGTTTCTATTTTAGTAAGTTGCTAAGCCATCCTTTTTTTACAGCTGGAATGTTCGCCAAGTGCCCTCTCTGAATTAAGAAATGCACTAGCCATGTCACGGTGAGCCTTGTCTCTCTTAAATCCGAAAAAAGGCTTTGACAGTTCTTGAAAGTCTTAACTCTCAGAGATGAGAAAAAAGGCTTTGACAATTCTTTAAAAAACTTGACGCTCATATATACGTATAAAAAAGGTTGAACAATTTTAATAGACTTGACTCTCACATGTGTGCGAAAACAGGCTTTGCCATTTCCGAAGAAAAACTCAATACCTAAAACGAGGTCTTCTAACAACCAACTACCACTGACAAGCAAACTCAATCAATATACCAATAACCTATACAATCCTTTTTTTTTGTAGGATCCCAAACTACACCGTTCAGTATGTGCCAAAATGGATAGTCCTACAAATCAAAGTGAAACAACAGCAATTTACGAACTTGGTGCCACTAATGTTCCAGAAGCCGGTGTTTTAGGTTAGTAAAATATAGGATCTGTCCAATATACAATCAATTCTGCTGAATATTATACAGGGTGATCCAACTAAAGTGTTACGAGCCGATATCCTGTGAATGGCTAATGAGAGAATAATAGTGATAGAAATGCTATGATTGGGGAACGTTTACACGAGAAAAAATGAATGACCTTGAATTGATACTTCACGGTCATCCTCGTGCTATCTTCCAAACGAGATACGATACGGTGAAAAAGTACATTAGAAAGTTAGACGTAAGGAGACAATATGACTAACAAAAAAAAAAACAGATTCAAAATCGGATAATAAAATAGTTACGATGAAGTTTAAAAGCTAACTATGAATATGCTGCCTGCACTGTAGTGAAGCAAACTTCAGCGGTTGGCTCTGCTACAGTGCAGCAGCCAGCATGTTCAGAGTTAGGTCTTAAATTAAATAACTATTTTATTTATTATCTGATATGGATTCTGTTTTTTTTTTTTTTTGGCTGGTCATATTGAGTCCTTGTGTCCAACTTTTCAATTTCATTTTTTGCCGCATCGTATTTCGTTTGGAAGATAGCACGAAAATGACCTTGAAATATCAATTCAAGGTCATTCCTTTTTTCTCGCTTAAACGTCCCCCATCACACCCATCATTGCATTTCTATCATTATTATTCTCTCATTAGACATTCACAGGATATTGGCTCATAACACTTTAGTTGCCTCACCAGTCACCGTGTATTTGCAAGGTGTGATCACTCAGTTGTGGTTCGTTTATTTTGTGTAATATGAGGGATGTTAGTCAGTTTCATCAATCCAGCTTAAACTAACTGCAGATTCTATAACTTTATTACTTCTTTTCATTCGTCATTCATGTTTAGTTTTATTTGTTTTGTGCATTATCTCATACTAAACCTCTAGACATTCTAAAGACAGATTTAATTCAGTTGACGTGAAGCCATTTTCTACTAGTCCTGTGAACTGTAGAGGTAGAACTCGCTCACCTCCACCTCCCTGTCGCCTCTTTCCCACAAAAAAAAGGTGAGTTTTCGGTCTTTAACTACATATAACGACGAATTCCAGTAAAATTCTTAACAAGTTTGCTTTCAATCTTACTGGTCAAAATAATTTTTCGGACGTCTCTTTCGGCACCATTTTTTTATTTTCACGAAACGTAAATAGAACCTAAATGAAAAAATTAATTAATTGGACTATTTTTCGTCGCCAATACGTGTTAAGTCTGATGGACGTTTTAGAGGTTAAGAGCCGAAAACCATTTTTATGGTGCTATAATGTGTAGATGCCATGTTTTGCCCCCACCTCGATTTTTATTAAATTATGTATAATTAACAATAATTAAAGGTACATTCCTCCCAGCGCCATATTTCTCGATCCTCAACATCAAGTACGTCTCCAAAGTTCTATTTACTTACCGTTAGTCAATTCCTTGCTAAATATCCGTTTTAAAGCAACATACCGCCTGCCTTATAACCTTCCGCCTGCCTCACAACACCCACGCGACGATCACATCCGCGTATTTACCACAGCTAAGGTCAACTGACACGGTAGCTTCGTTCCTCGCAGTGAAAACATAGCTACTGTCTCAATTGGCATTGCGCCTAATAGTCCAGCCACCGTGAACCCATTGATTGTGTCGTCAAAAACCGGAATGATTCTTGTATTTTCAAATCACAATTTATAATTTTCTAGAATAGTGTCTTATAATTTTGCTTCGGAGATCTATTGGAATAATTAATTTTAATTTTTACCGCATTAGTGTATTAGATTTTAGATCTCATGGTAATAATTAGAAAATTACTAGAAGTACACACTGAGATGAAACGTCATGATTATTGTGCGCGCAATGCATCAGTAAATAAAGTTCCATTATATTCTA
>JAHWFP010146808.1:0-14671 GCA_023313725.1 Lithobius niger
TTCATGGGGCGTCGATTAAACCCGAAACATCGATTAACTGCGATGTGCCCTCCCCCCCCCCCCTACCCCGCGCCGCCCCCGGTCGGGCCCCGGCCCCGGGCCACCCCGGGGCCCCCCCCCCCCCCCCCCCCCCGGCGCGGGTGCTTTGGGTGGCCTTCAGGTAGGTTGCAATGATGGTTACGTCATATCCACTCTTGCTCAAGAATCAATCTGAAGTCGCATTCCTGAGTCATTCCTACGGCGGCAGGAGTGGCCTTAAGGGAAGCTAAACAGTAACGGTGGCCCTAGGTAGCAGCTTGCAGGGTCAGTTCGTTACAAACCTGTTCGGGTGTGTACACCAGTGCTGTAGTTACCCACAGTCCTCCAACTAGCGTGTAGTGCGCCACGCGACGGAATTAATACCAGCTGAATCCGCGAACTGCTTACAGTTTGCGTAAATAAATAAATAAAAGTAAACAACAAATAAATAAAAACGTGCCAGCTCGACCTTGCAGCGTAATCATCAAATAGTTAAATAAATAAATCACACGCTCTGGAAGTTCCATTACCCATAAACTCTAACCATTGTCGTAAATAAATGACTTTTGATTAATCGTGGAGGAAAAATTTACCGACTCCCGCTCCCTCCCCTCGCCCCAGGCCTCTTTGAGTTGGAGATGCCTGTTGCAGACGTAAAGCCAGGGCATTTTTAAGGGAAAAAAAGAGGCACGATTCTGTGACCGTAGGGCAGACAGACACGGAGGCAGGGGAAGGAGTCTAACAATTTTTTTGCACTTAATTGTCGGAAATGTTAAGACCCTTTGTACCCACAAAATGGTACAATTAAATAAGATCCAGAGCCAAAACGGCTGCCACCAAGTTTCCCCCCAACCCTTATCACTCAATCTTAACTGGTAATACGTTGTTTTGCGACGAATTGACGTGAGGGCTTACAGCGCTCAGATTTGTGCCGTGTTTATGTTTTATCGTTAAGTATCATGACTTGTTCTTGTGATTTCTGTGCGTTTTAATGGATGGTTGTTGAGTTGAGGCATTGTTATTTGTGGTTTTTCTGTAGGTGATCAAGACCTGAAGATTTTAATTTGGCCGAAAATTAAAGGTGTTATTGCATTTATGTACTTACGAGTCATTGCCCTGTCCGTGGGTGCCTTTTTAATTAACAATCTTAACTGACACCTCTGTGATTGTCAGTTAAGTTTGAGTGTTCACGGTTCGGACCACAAACTCGGTGGCAGCCATTCTGGCTCTGATATCACTACTTTCTATGACGAAAAATTGATTGGTCCCTTTACCTTTATGGGGTTGTTGTATGGGTTTATTTTTTATCGAAATGATTTTAGGTTTTTTTTTTTTTTTTTTTTAAGCAAACGAGTTTGACTTTAAGGAAAGGCTGCAACGGCTGTTACTCCACTACTCCAAGTTGTTGAATGGTGCTCGAGCCATGAAGGCCTCTGCTCCACTATGTTAGAAAATACCCTGCGTAAAACGAATGAGGTTCAGAGGAAAGTATTTCGCGTCTGGACACAGTTTGTCCTTCTTTATTTTTTCTAAATTTTTGTGGCCGGCAGTCGGTCTTCCCAGCGGCCTCTCTGCACGCACACGTAATAAACGACCTCATTGCTGCCCGCTTTGGGTCATTGCAAATGGAGGAAAAGAGGATGAGGAGTCTTGAAGAGGGAGAGGGTGGGGGTGGGGAATTGGGTTCCTAGAGACGGAATGGATAGGGAGGAAGAAAGCTAAGGATACTTCATGCCTGAAAGTTAAAGGGCTACAATAATTTTGCCCAGAGCGACGAGGTATTGGAGCGAAATAATAATAATAAATGTGTGCGTCATTAAAAACGTACGATGTATTTGCAGGCATGTTTGTACCTCTACTCCTCCGGATGCAAGGCAGCTGCCGGCGTGAGAGTAGTGCCAACGAAAGATAATTAACTTACTTGCTGTGTGATCGGAAACAGCGCTTTTTTTTTCCTAAATACAGTTAATAAGTAGTAAACTAAAAATTTATTTAGTGGTTTAAACGGGCGACTTTCTACGTCAGATAAAAGGTCATTGGCCCCAGTACAAAAGATTCAATATGTAGATTCAGAGTGCTAACATTACAAGTCATGGATGAAATTAATACAGGAACAGTCATATTTTATAAGCCAAATAGTTTGTTGACGTCCTGAATCAATAAGGAAAAGTGCACTACATTCTGATCATTGGCTTGATCTTTTTAGGTGGGATACGCCGATCAACAACATAGGAGTTTCAACAAGAGTATCCTCGAGCCTAGATAAAACAGAGACATGTACAACAAAGGCATTATAAGTATGGGATGACACTTACAGAAGAATAGTCACAAAAATACGTAGTCATCTAAACCTTATTTAAAAGAGGTGCAGCGAAGCCACCTCGAGCAAAGCGATACGACGCCAGTGGAGTGAGCAAAGCGAGCAATATGGGTAATCCTACATTAACAACTACTTGCTAGCGTGCATGTGTGCTTTCAACTCTACTCCTCTGTATCTCAGGCAGCTACGACCGTGAAAGTAGTGCCAAATGAAAGGTAATTAAATTAGGCCTCGAATAAGCAAACGTTTAGCGTTGTACCTCGATTTGTTGACCCTCAAATGCGCGAAACACTCACTCTGCAACATTTTGTATCATACACTCGTCATATACTAAAAATAGAGCAAAGCAAGCAATTTCCGCGCATTGTGACCCTTACTTACGTAAAGCAAATCCTTTTTACTGTATGTGAACAAAATTCGAGCAAACATTTAATTTTCAGGGGAGTCAATCAGAAAGTAACTTAATGGCTCCAAAGAAATAAAAATATTTTAAAAATTAGCCCTCATTCTGCGATACATTTTGTATCATACACACGTCATGTAGATCTCAAAATTGGCTGGGCGCACGGAAAAGTAGACCTGTAGGTTTTAAAAGGTTATCATATATTTGCATTGCTGAAGCGCGGAGGCACGTGTTGCAAATCTTGTACTTGCATGGTTGCTGGGGCCCATGGCCAATACAATATATAGGTTACAATATAGGTTACAATATCTTTGTCTTGTAATTTAATTTCCTGTTCCTGCTCTAGAACCTTCTAGAAACTTCCATTTCCCGTAATACCCTTGTTATTTTGCGGTTGTCAGGGGTAACCAAACCTCATAAAAGCAGCAGTCCGATCATGCAAAAGCAGGAAGTCTTCGGGCTAGCCAACTGGTTGGTCCCCCTTTGACCCCTGCTAGGTCTCCTATAGTTAGGGGTATTTGGGTTAGGCCTTTAGTATAGGCCTAAATTTTGGTTAGGCTCTTTTCTCCAACCCTAAACCAAGCCTCTGTTCTAACCCTAACTTAAGCCCTACTACATTTGTTCAGTCTAATTTTGATTTAGCTCTCCAACAGTTTGCTATTTTTCGTCATGGTGCCGAAATTCGGGAATTAGCTTGGGGAGGATTTTTTCGGATGTTTTCTTTGGGTTTTTTCCCTCTGGGGAGTGCCTTTTTAGGTTTGTTTTTGGGTCCTTTGGGTTTTGTGCGTTTTCACGATTTTGTTAGGCCCACTTCAGGGTTTCCTTTTTAAGGTCACTAAGGCCCTTTTTAGGTTTTTGTTTTGTGGCTTAAGGTGAAACGTGGGTAAGCCGAGCAATGGCTAAGCCCGGGCCTTAACTTCCATTTTTTTGTTAGGCCTATAGGCTACTAGTTAGGCCATACGTGTTCAGATCCTACTGAAATTTGGTAGGGGTATGCAGAAGGGTCTTGGAAATCCGTTTTTTTTTGGGTTTTTGGTGTTAAGCCTATTTTTTAGGCCTGTTTTGGATATTTGGATTTTTGAACTTAGTGGCTAAAATGAAAACGTTTTTATTAAGAACGAATTTTTTTTTATATTTAAAGCTTAGTTTGGCTATGAAGTTAACTCTAAAATTTCAGGGGGTGGTTTAGTGAAGGGAAAATTGTGCTTTGGAGTTTGGATTGCCTTACGGCATTACTCAATTTAATTTGGGCTTATTATAATAAGCATGCAGTTTCTTGTAATTTGTTATGGTCATATATAAAGAGCAATATTTCTGCGACGGTTTTTTTTCCCAGAGGGTTTTTTCCCCATGATCAACCTAATTTTAGGCTTTTAGAACTAACTTAATTATAGTGTGGAGTGTGTTTAGTAGTTGTTTCCAGGTTTGTCTTAAACTATGCTTTTCGATGTTCAGTTCTTAGTTTTACACATTCTTGGCTGGCAGTGCACGAGTTCTTGTTTCGCCTAGTTACGAATTGGGTTCGACTTTTAGTGACGACATTTAATGGTAATGGTTGCAAATAGTTGTTAAAGGGATATACCTCCCAGCGCTTTTTTCTCTATCCTCCACATAAAGTACGGCCCCCAAAGGTCTATTTACTTACCGTTAGTCTTTCCCTGGCTAAAAATCATTTTTTAAGTGTGGCGTCTAGGAGATCTTCTGTTGAATATAATGGAACTTTATTTACGAACGACCCGCTTACAATAACCATGACGTTTCATCTCTGTGTGTGTGTGTGCATGTATTAATTTGCTAATAATTACCATGAGATCAAAAATCTAAAAGCGTAATGAGGTAAAAAATAAAATTAATTATTCCAATAGATCGCCGAAGCAAAATTATAAGACACTAGCCTAGAAAATTATAAATTGTGATGCTAAAATACGAGAATCATTCCGGTTTGTGACGACACGATTAATGTGTTCATGCAGGTTCGTCTATTAGGCACAATGCCAAATGAGACAGTAGCTACGTTCTTCGCTGCGAAGAACGCAGCTACTATCTCAGATGACCTTAGTGTTCGTATCTGAGCGGAAGGCGATCAGCGCGAACTGTTATAAGGAAGGCGGAATGTTATATGGCAGAAGGAAAGCTACTAGTTAACTGTCAGTTTATGCCATAAAGGTTTCTGGTCTGCTCATAAGGGCAATTTCTTGTTTGTGCGAAGTTGGTTAGTTTGTCTGGCGTGAGCAAACTTTTTGCTATATCATGTTCATCGGCTACAAACGTATAGTTGTAGCCCAATTCTACAACGGTGGGATTGGGGTTGTAAAGTCGTCTGCCGGGACGCAACGCAAGCTATTGTTTACTAACTAAGTGAGAATTCACAGCGTGGCTCTAGGCATGGTTCCAGGGTCGTCTTATGTTTTTCTTTTTAAAAACCTGATGTGTTGTAGAGTAGGTCATCTTTCATGTTCATCAGTCAAAACAAGAAAGCGTTGTTTAGTAGCTGCAGAGTGTCTTTGTAGTTTTACAGATCTGTTTGAAATAATATTTAACATGGTTAGAGTGTTACAAAATGAATGTACTGTTTCAAGTTTAGAAACAAGATTTGCGAGGTGTAATTTTCAGAGCTTCGTGTGGGCGGTGGAGTATGCCGCAAATCTTGTACTTGCATTGTTGCTGAGGCCAATGGCCAACTTAAGACTCTTATATGGCTAATCTTCCGTAGGTTAGAATATCTATGTCTTGTAATGTAATTTTCTGTTCCTTCCTCTAGAACCTTCTAGAAACTTCCACGTCTGCCCTTGTAATTTCGCGGTTGTCACGGGTAACCAAACCGCATAAAAGCAGCAGTCCGAGCGTGCAAAATCAGAAAGCCTTCGGGCCAGCCAACTGGTTGGTCCTCCTTCGACCCCTGCTAGGTCTCCTAGTTAGGGGAATTTTTGGTTAGGCCTTTAGTTGACCCAAATTTTGGTTAGGCTCTTTTCCCCAACTCTAAACCAAGCCTATGTTCTAAACCTAACCTAAGCTCAAAGTTCCCCAGCTTCCCTCCCGCATTTGTTCAGTCTAATTTTGGTTTAGCTCTCCCACAGTTTGCTATTTTTCGTCAGCACGCAGATTGAGCGAGCTAAGCGAGCGATTTCCGTGCGTAGTGACCCTTACTTACGTAAAGCAAATCCTTTTTACTGTATGTGAACTGCAAACATTGTAATGAATGCGATGAAAGAATTGTGAATAACTACAATTATATTGCGTCGTATAATAAGTGAATAGATTTTGGGATGTTCTGGGAATTAATGACACCCGTACACAGAAATCTCTATAAAACATCTAATTAAGATCTGATCTAACATTATCAGCGTTAATTTCTTCAATCTACAGTGGATTTTGAGGTGCATTGGAAAGAAGTAAAAGTGTCTTTTTGTGCAAAGGTACGTCCTATAACCTGGTTAGGTTTCAATAAGCCAGGAAAATGCGATTCTGAATGTATTCGAGTCGGGCACTTTCCTGCAAATTAAATGGAGAAAGATTTATAAACCAATAATTCGTCGTGCAATAAACTGGATGTCTTAAATCGTTCAACACCTTTCCTTGCTCTTAAAACCTCTTTCGGTTGCTTTAGAAGGCTGATGGAGATTTTTACGGCCGATTTCAGAGTATGTGCTTGTGCACTGTGTAGGATCTACACTTTAGCCGAAGGTACGTATCTCGAGTTCGTGAACTGAACCTGGCTGTTAGGATTGGCGTTTAACAGTCAATGTACACAAGTTAGGGATTTACTGTAATCAAAAAATTCTGAAAGATAGGTTTCTAAACGCTTCCTAATGAGTAAAAACAAGCACTTGAACAAAGCATAATAAGTTTAAAAACCAAAAAGTGCAGAAATTAAAACACTACGCCAGATGTTGTATTTCTACGGAGACCTTGTCTGCAGCAAACTTTGCATGGTCTGTGGTTGAGCTAGTGACTCGACTCTCCAGTTGTTGGACAATGTGCAGCACAGTGGCCAGTGCATAGCGACTGGGGTGTTTGGGAAATCTCCAGTGTTCACCCTATATGCTGAAGCAAACTCATCCTTCTGGAAACAGTTTGATACGTTAAATACGTAGAAAACTAAGCAAACTGAGTGGTGACACCACCTTTAGATGCACGTGACGGATCCCACCCGGAGTAATTCAACATACTTAACTCGCACACTCCCGAAAATCGACCATCTCGTGGGATATTGGCAGATATAAACTGGTTGGCATGGTGGGTTTGTCACGTTATCCGAGGGACACTGAGCCAGCTGCAAGTGGAGCCAAGGGGGGTGCCAGAACGTCGAGAACTGTCCAGAACTGTTGTGGGCAGAGCGAGCCGATGGGCTGTGAAGGTAGTAACAATGGTTAGATAACAGGTGAATACTGGCAGGACTGCAGCACAGTCCATGCATGTATTCAGTTGATAGGCTAAAGCCTCCAGCCACTGGTAGCATTGGCTGGTGGCCAAGCATGGTTTGGGGAGTCACCTCCCCCCCCCCCCCTCTCCTGAACACCTCCAGCTTAGCTTTGGGTATAACACCAAGTGCAGGCTGTACGTTGAGCGAGAAGCAGTGGCAATGGCTGTGAAAACTTCCATTGTGCAGTTCGGGATTGATTCTGGCCCACCAGTCCAGCACATCCTGCAATGCTCATGGCTATGTCATTGGGCGACACCCTTTATAACCATGCCATGATTTATGTTGATGATTTGTGCATTTATAGTGACACATATCAGGACCATTAAATCATAGTTGTGGTCTTGGGCAGGCTAGCAAAAGTTTGGTGCCCATGAACATTAAGAAGGCTTACTTTTATGCGAATGGAATAACATACCTGGGGCACATAATTCGACCAGGAGAACTGGAGCCACAGCCTGAGAAAGTTGTGGAAGTTAAAGATTTTTCAGACCAACAGTCTATAAAGAGCTGAGATGATATATCATTAAAGATTTCCATGTCAAAGCAGCAAGTCTTTATAAACTGTTAATAGGTGGAGCAGTTTGGGATTGGGGTGAACCACAGTCCCAGCCTACACAACAACTTAAAGACAGTTTTACTGGCTGTGTCCTAGCTTTACTAGATTTGGACAAGAGGTTCGAAATTTCTTTGGCTGCTTCCATTGTTGGTTTTGTTGCCATGATTTTGCAACACATGAAGATGCATGGAAATGTACCTACAGCCTGTGCCAGCAGGAGAATATCGGAACATAAGGAAAAAAACAAGTGTTTTGGAATTAGAAATGGGTGTGATGGTGTTCACCGTGCAAAAAATCAGGCCATTCATTGAAAACTCCCTATTTGTCTTGCATATCGAATGTTCACCCCTCTCGTTCTTAAAGACGCAAAAGAAAATCTGTCCGGAAGGTTGGTAAGATGGATCATATAGCTCCAGGGACTGGATTTTGTAAAACATTACAAAAAAAAAGTTCAAAGTGTTATGGTTGATTCCCTCTCCAGGATGTACGAAGACGAAAACCCCTTTTAATACAGGCAGAAGGTTAGCTGGAAAATTTGAAGATTATTGAGAAACCCTACTGGATTCCCATCAGGGTACATAAAGCGTAGATTACTGACAAATGGTTAGTGCGCCAGATTGCTAAGTTAAGTAACGTTGCTGTTGATAGAATCAGTCCCATTCCAGGGAAACTCCGTTGTGGTAAGGGATCTTATGCAAACAGAGAGTAGCCATACAATTGTTGTACAACAACTGGCATCCATTTTGGAGCGTTCAAAACTCTGCAAATGTTGCACGAATTTGTTGGTTGGATTGGGATGAGGTGGGATATTGTTGAATTCATGCAAAGTTTGTCACGCTTGCAAACTGACTACTTAAAGCCATCCAGATTGTTGATGAACATAGACCCAGTCAAGGCTCCATGGTGGAAAGCATCTGTTGATAAGTTGAAAGAAATAAATACTTTGTCTTCTGGATGAGTTCCGTTCCTGGCCAGAATTGTTTGCTCTTAGAACACCCCACGCCAAACAATTGTGTCGGAATATGTGATGGAAGTTCTGCTGCGGTGGGGCTTTTTTGATAACATTTACTTTTACGACCCTTGTTTTGTGATGAAAATTTGGTATGACCTGTGGAAGAAAATGGGCATCAAAACACAGTATGTGACCACTTTTCATACCCAGACAAATGTTGTAGAGAGCCGTAACAAGATTATAAAACATTTTACTCTTTTTTTTACCACTGTCCGCAGCGAATGGGATGTCCATTTGCAGGAGTTTGCCTTTGCAATTCGAACTTCTGTGTCTGAAAGCTCTAAGTTTAACCACGTGAACGCAACATTGGATAAAACCCGTCATATCCGTTTGGGATGGATTTCCTTCCGCTAGCAACTGGCATAATGCCTGAAACACTAAAAGACACGACCAAGGTTCAAATGGACGTTGTGTGGCGTTTTACTGACATGCCTCATTTAACGAGAGAGTCAATGATTCAGTCACGGGAAGGCAAAATGTTTATTATAACAGAAAATGTAAAATACTAACCCTAAAAGTTGGTAATTACGTTGCACACCAGATCAGTAATGCAACACGAGGATTTGCAGCATCTATCGCCCAACGTTATTATGGGCCGTGTGAAATTTACGCTAAAGAAAGTGTAAACACGTACATGCTTCATGACATGAAAATGGGAAATGATACTGGTCCCTTTAACGTCGTCGAACTTAAACCTTACGCTATTCCACCAAACGAGTTGCAAAAAAAAAAAAGACGAATGTGGGGAAATGCAAAGATCAATCCTGGTAAAAAGAATGAACAACCACCACACAATAAGCCTAACCACTTCTATGGGTTGTGACCTAGGGGATGGGGAGGAGAGCGAGTGAGAAAAACATAATGGCCACCTTTTCTTTCTCTGTAGCCAGGTTGGCTTTACCCACAGCCTATAAAAAACCTAAGTTTTTTTCTTATTTTGTTCACGAATTTATTGCTTCCCATAAAACGGTGGAATTAAGTCAGTGGCAAGATGAGAAAGCAGAACAGAATAGCACAGCTTTGGCCTGGGACGACTAAGTTGCACAGTTCTGAAATTTATTCTGTGCATAAAAACGGTGAAAAAGACTCAGCATGTTTCGCTAGTCTTCTACCCAATCGTAGGAGGGGGAGTTAATGCGCTGCCTTGCGTGAAAATCTCAAAACAATTCCTTACTACATGGGGCTTCGAACTCTTCAATTCTAACTCTTCTAACTCTTGACAGTCATGCAAATCCAGCTTGGGCATGTAAGAGGGGGAGGTAAGGCTTGGTTTAGGATAAGGGAGTCAAGCGTGGGGAACACACAGTACTTTTTGTGAGAGGGGGTATGCCCTGGGAACAACCCAAAAGCCTGCCAAAGGCCAGCCAAAAGCCAGGTCTGAGTCAGCCAATGGGACAGCATACTAACACATCTGCTCATTGGGTTCTCGTTTGTGATTGGTTGTACTAAAAAGTTGCTGGATCCATCCCATTCGTATAAATATCCAAATCCACAGGAGCCAAAACCACATCGCCAGCAGCAGCTACACCATTCGTGAGACGCCTTAAGGAAAATTATAATTTTTTTAAAAACATGAGTGGACAGACAAATGGACTGCAGCCAAGCCGCCAGGTGGCAAGCAAATGCAGCAATAAGATCTGCAGAGTAAAGACGGAAAGCTAAACAAGAGTTGAATAAATACAGATGCAAACCTATTTACGTTATACCTTTTAGACTTATACGTCAGACTGCCATAGTGGGGAATCGAACCCATGACCTTTAAAACCAAAGCCCGAGGTCCTACCACTGAGCCATACTGACACGGCCAAAAGGAAACGTCCATAGGCAGCATTTAACATGTGCATATATACACATCAACATACACTTTCAGTCGTCACTGGAGGGACGCTTATTTGCCGCGCCACACTCCAAGTGAAACGAATGGAACACAATGATATGTTCCATTCGTTTTACTTAGATTGTGTCCCTCCAGTGGCGATTGGAAAGTGTATGTTTATGTATATGTATGCATGTGTTAAATGCTGTTGATGGTCCCGATTGCTCTGGGCCTAACCTCTGATGAGAACAGGAGGCCTACCGTCAGCGAGCCAACATGACGGATAGAGACAGGGCTCAACCAACAGCAAGAACCCAAGGAAGAAGCTGAAAGTCAGCACACCCATCACCAGATCCACGGGAACATCAATAGAGAGGCCATTTCGTGCACATGGACACCCAGATTTGGATGAAACCAGATACACACAACTTTATTGGGAGGAAGATCTGGAGGCCAGAACAGTTGGTTAGGGGCAAAGTATGGGATCCAACAGCCGAAATAATAATGCCCCGCCAGAGATGGAGGACCCGTTGGCGTAAGGCAGCACTTTAAATCTCTCCACCAGAGCCTGCCCACCGGCAACGACAGCCCTCCAAGGCATCAACGACCATCCCCGTGTCATGCCGTGATGGAAAATGATGTAACCGTGGACCTGGCCGAGGGTGAGGATAAAGCAATAAATAATAAATAAATAATAAATAATTTAGAGACGATGCACGAGGCATCCACCCCAAATTCCCAGGCAACAGATGTTAGGTGGAAGAAGTACCACCATTATGACAGGTGTTTTTTGCCGCATGAGGGAGAAAACCGGAGTACCTGGAGGAAACCCTCGTGCAACGGGTGGGAAACAACCGGAGAAAAACCAGCACATATACACTTCCCATCGCTAGGATCGAACCCGGGTCTGTACAAAGCCAGAGATGTACACTTAGACCAGGTTGCCTATCGAATCTGACGCCCCAGTGCTCACAGCTACCTGTACAGCAGTGTGCCAAAAACTGTGAGCAACTGTAAATACTGCCCCACTGTCCCCCCGTAAGTGCCAATATGAGCATAATGCTGGATAGCAATTTGCTTTTTAGTGCGAACTGTAAAGTATGGGATGAAATATGAGGGTGAAGTAAAGCAGCCAGTGGTGGAGAAGTTGGTTTTCCACCGATAATTTTCAGGCAAATTTGTACAGAATTACACGGACAATTTATTGTGCGGCGTTAGGCCCAAAGAATCAGTTGTGAAACATGAATCAATTGTTGTTGAAAACGTGTTTCACGTATTTCTTTGCCATGCAAACGTAGTTGCAATTGCTTGTAAATAGCCTTAAGTTTGTTAAAATAAACATGTGTGGTTGTTTGGAAATTTGTTTTGTATGTTTAGGCAGCGCCAGGTATTGCAAGTATTACTCCTCTGCGGTAAAGTTTTCTCTCTTCTTAGCGAAATCTTGAGGGAGGGGAGATTACCAACTGGTTACATAGCAGGTGAATACCAGCACACTGCTGCATAGTCCGTGCTTGTATACAATTCCTAGGCTAAAGCCTCCAACCTCTCCAGCTCGGCTTCTGGTATAAGACCAAGAGTGCGCTGAAGAACGAGACAGACGCTATGGCAATGGCAAAAAGAACTTCCGTTACTGCAGTTTGGGAACGATTCTGTACCACCAGTCTGGATCATTACAAAATTTGCGTAATACATGGATGCAGACCCCTAGACCTGCGGGCCACCCCAACCCTGAGCCCTGAAAATAGAAAACATTTGGTGTCCTTAATTCAAATGTTACAAGGCAAACGTCACTTGCTTTCTTTGGAATTCTCTGTTGAGTTTATCAAGTTCTCGTTGCATTTGGAAGGTATCCTACTGACGGCTGACGTAGCAACAATTAGTACTGTCTCTAGAAGAAGGAGTTTGGCCGAATGTGTCGGGATGATATTGAAATGCGCTTAAAATATCTACTCAGGGCATTTTCACAACTGGAAGCATCAACAGCATTAAAATAATGGCTTTTTCTTTCACTTGGTCTTCTCCCTCTTCCCACCCCTCCTCTCCTTGGGTTCCAAGGGGATAGGACACATCGTTAGAAGTGCGTGCGACACTATTCTAGTACCGTTCCCCCATACACGCCCCGCTCCTCCACATCATTAGCAAGCAGCAACCCTTAAAGCAACCTCGACTATCTAAGAGAGGTTTGGATACACCCCTTACTCCTGCCACATCCAAAATTCGGCATGTAGGATCATAGTGACCACTGCGTAGCCAGTTATGGTATCACACCCCAACTTACAAAGTCATTTTTATTGCAAACAGTTTGGTTTGGGTTACTTAGTTCGTTCAATTTTTACATTTGCACAAACATGTATAGTGTAATCACCTCATATGGGAATTCATTCACCTCATATTTAATCCGAATCTCAACTCTTCTTGGGTGATCCTTTTTTTTTTGTAAGTGCAGTGTCTGAAATTCCATAAAATCTCACCTAACCATGGGTTGAACAAAACAGGCAAGACTCCCTTATTTCTTGTCTTGACAGAAACTCTCTTCGGGGCCAAAGGATTTCATTACCTACTAATGGAGTTTGTGTTTCTAACCGCCACATCTTTCTTGGAATCCTGTTGTCAGAGACAAGACATTTTCTTTTCCCTTAATTTATTTTCCTAAAACGAACCTAATGAGAAGCTGGAATCCAGTTTATTTACAACTTCTCCCCAGTTTAACTGATTTTCCAACCAGTGCCGCTGGCCTTCCTTCGTTATTCACCCAAATTTCACGAAAATGGTTCAGTAGAAGTCACCAAGCAGAATCAAGACACACGCTAGTGTGTCGCCCGCCAAGATAAAACTATAACATCCAGATAATATGTATATATGAGCATGGAGACCACTAGACACGTTGTGTCTTTACAGCAAAGGTAGTTTGGCCGTTTTCAGCCATCTGACGATAAATAACTATGCGACAGAAAAGGCTGAAACTTGTTTAATCGAGAGACTTTGGTAGCCTGACAACATGAAAGTCACTATTAAGGACACAGCTTACCGTTTTCTTGTTGAAAAAACGATGTGAATAACGATAAAATTTGCCTAATTACTACTAACTACTACCAGGAGCCTATAGAAAACAACTAGGAGCGTGTCTCGGTAACTTCCACTGCAGTGCTAAGTCAGGAGCGGCTACATTGATGTACAAATTTGTTACCAGATGTCGCCACCTGCACGAGATGATTAGAGGTGTGCGTCACATTCTCAAGGCTAATTTTCGGTCCTTTGTTTTTAAACAATAAGTGTTTAACATGAAAACAATACCAAAGTAATAATAAAAAAACTAAACAAACAGATAATCAATTGTTCGTAAGTTGCTCTAGCCAACAATAAAATAGTGTTGCTTTCGTAGCACACGTCTGCTTCGCGTGTTAAGTTTCAGTTTCGATTTTAGAAAACTTGGCGCAGGCGCAGTATTGTTGCTCCTTCTGGCGTTAGCACTTCGTACTAAATTAAGCGCTTCTAACATAGATCAGCCACACACGCTCCTAGTTGTTTTCTATAGGCTCCTGCTACTACTAACTACTACTAACTACTGGTAACGCTTGTTTGTATCACGAAAATAAAATTTTCCATGCGGTGGATAACGCTGTTTCTTCGCTCATTTTACAGGTATTGATCTGGAGATGTGCCCTTTTCATATGGCTTCTTCTGATTGGTCAAGTGGTTCAGGGGTTAGGGAGCCCCAAACGACCAAATTGATTATTTTACATTGTTTTAAACATTGTTTTTTTATACAACAATGCCAAACTGAACATTAAAAAAATTCGTGCGTTAGCAAGGAGATACTGTAGTACTAATAGAAATGCTAATCAAATGAAAAAAGTGACTGCTCCCCTCAAAATCTAACGAAACCAAAAGAAAAAAAAAAGAAGAAAAAGAAATGGACCAGAAAACTAGGTTGGCGTTTCCATTTCATAATTACTAAGAAAAAAATGGATTTCATCAATTTGGGTCAAAAAAATCTGATATCTGCCCCAAAACAAAACTTGTTAAGGATTCCCGCCAAGCCGTGTGAAGTCGCGATATCAAACGCCAAGCTCTTTCGCCAAGCTAATCCCACCGACTAATACTTCAAACGTTAAATGAAATA